>CM037161.1:11312058-11560038 GCA_020921065.1 Vaccinium darrowii
TGCTTTTGATTCTTATAGTATAATGTATTTTTTGGGTTTTTTTCGTGTTAAATACATTCATGTAGCTTTGAAACGGTGTTTATCGACTTTATATTTAGTTTCGCTAGCATTTTTAAGGGCCTTCATTTTCAAACTTCGTCTTAGGCCCCTGAAATGTCAGGGCCGGCCCTGCCTCCGTCGACCAGAATCGTCTATGGAGTTGAAGGCTTGAAGCCTCCGACCGGAATCGATGAACAACGTGAGTCGCAGTGGAAGGGTTTTGTTTTGAGAGAGAAAGAGAGAGGCGGGGTTTTGTTTTGGTGAGACGGATTCGGGTCTACAAATGATTAGATCCGGATCCGATCCGAATTTTATTCGAATTTTCGGTTCCGAATTATTGGATTGTCAGATCTAAAATATCGTATTCTAATCCGAATTTTTTTGTATTGGATCCGTTGACAAGCCTACTGTGAGCCAAACAAATGAACCATGGCAACAATAAAAGTTAGCTTATGGGTTATGGACACAACTTGAGAATCAAAATGAGTGAATCAACATTTGTGGACACTACTAGAATGATTGATAAAGATCACACTAAGAAAATTTGAAAGATTACAGTTTTGATGAAACCGTGATAAAGAAACGCAAGGTGAGTTTTTAATGTCACTTTGCCTATAAAATCATAGTGATTAATCATAATTATCACAGGTTTAAAAAAACTATGATTATAATTTCTTAATTTAATCACATTTTCCTACAAGTATAATTAAATGGACTTTCCCAGGATATATGGACACTTGGGACAGAATATATGTGGAGAAATGTACGGGGTCACAAATACTCGAAATATTTGTTAAGAAATGTACGGGCTCACACCCGGAATAGTTGGTGAGAAATTTACGGGGGTACACGATACACGAAAATGTTATACAGAATCATTGGAGTACGTACCTTGAGGTCTCTAATGAGAACTTTGTGCTAGGGTAGAGATGGCCTTGTGAGTAGTTTCAGACTCGATGGACTAAACTTTGAGAAAACAAAGAAAAATTTGTGAATTTTGGATATGTTATGTGAATAATGCTACACACACAGCAAGAGTGCATAGCAGCTACACACCCAGAGCAAAAACGGTGCCGTTTTGCTTATTGAAAAAAAAAAAAAAAAAAAAAACCCAAAATTCCAAAATCTGAAATCAAAACCCCCTTCTCCTCTCGTTACATACAAAGAACAAGAGTTTGAGAAGAAGATGAGGACCTCCACCACCAGCACCTCGGCGGCGACCACCAACACCATTGCATACCACACCGACGAAGAAGAAGCTTCCGTTCCGGCGAGGAGGAGGCCTCCTTCGACGAGCTTCGAATCACGTGGATGAGGTTCGAACCATACACAATGAAGGTTTCTCTCTCTCCCTTTCTCTCCCTCCCTCCCTCCCTCTCTCTCTCCTCGTTTCAATTAGTTTTGCACAAAAAATTGGATTCAATTTCAGAAAACCTAGATTGAGTTGTTGGGGTTACAAAAAAACCCTAATTTGAAAATTCTAGGTGATTCCCTAAATTGCAGTGGTGTTTTGATAATTTAATTTGTTAACTCTTAATTTGACAAAACCAGTTTCCTGATATGTTGGCTGATAAGCCCTCGAAAATGTAAATAACGGGGCTTATCTCGCTCGTTGTGATCACACACATGTGCATTTTGTGCCTTTATACGATTGATTTTGCGCGAGTTGTGTTTTTGACGAGTTTCAGAAAATCGGAGCTAAAAGGTGTGTCCAAAGCTCCAAATAATCCCCGGTTGTATCCGGAAGTACCCAAGGCCCCGCAATGCCGTGGAGGACAATCGCCGAAGCTTAGAAGTCGATTCAAGGAGCTTTGGAAGGTTCAAGGAAGGCCCGGAACAAAGGACCAAGAAATCTAGAGTTATGAGGTTCGAGGAAATTCGACACACCGATAGAAAAAGGCTCATTTCTCTCAAGATACAAAGGCTATGAAGATGAGGTCAATTGGGTTTGAAAGTAGACTCATAGAGCTTTCCAACGGTTCAAGAATCGCCTCATTCCGAGTTCGGACGAAGCCGGGGCGTGCCCTCGAAGTTGGGTCAAAAATCTGCCTGCAAGCAATGAACTCCTATCGATAGGAGAATTGGTCCTATCGATAGGACAATGATCAGTCTGGCCATTTTTGTGAAGCAGTGAAGTCCTATCGATAGGAGAATTTGTCCTATCGATAGGAGAGGGATCAGATTGGCCATCCGTGTGCAAAAGAGTTCTCCTATCGATAGGAGAATAAGTCCTATCGATAGGACCTGGGTTTTTCAGCCAATTTTTGTACCCGACCAAGTTAAGACTTGGGGGCTTTTTGGACATTTCAAGTGTAACTTTGGGACTATAAAATGTCCCAAACATCAGAATTTTAGGTCATTCTTCATCTTCCACCTTCTCTCTCTACCTCCATTTTTGTTTTGCTCACTTGAGCTCCACCTTCTCTCTAGATTTTAGGATTTTCTCTTTGGATTCAAGGCTTTTGCCTTCACAAATGTTGTAAGTATTTCTCTTATCTATCTAAATCTTGTGTTTATTTTCATTTTCGTTATGTTTTCCTTAATCACGTTTTTCTCCTTTGTGTGTACTTTAAGCATGATTGAGTAGTGGTTTAGGCTTGGTTATGGGGTGAATATCACCCCATGACTTCGGTGTTTCAATGGCTTCTCACGTTTTTATGCTTATTGTGGGTTTGCGAATGGATTAATCACTCTATTTTCGGTCTAAACTTAGAGTTGTTAACCTCCTTGATTGGGTGTAGACAAATTACTTGGCACACACAATGCTTTGAGCTATGTCACTTTAGGTGTTCGACAAAATGTTTAAGAGAGTTTCTTTCCATTTACAAACCTCTTTCTTGTGGTATAAGATTGGTTTTCATTGGGTGAGTTCAATTTTATGTATCAAAACTTAGTCTTGTGAACCTTTTTGATCTTGTGTAGGCAAGGGCTTGACCACTTGCCACACATGATGCTTAGAGCTATGGCATTCTAAGTGTTTGTAAAATTGCCTCAAAGAACTTATCCCATTGTTAAACCAATTTTCTAGAGTCAAAATGATTTTCATTGCTAAATCTTCCGAGTGAGAGCAAGTGACTTCGTCTCTCACTTGAGTTATAGTTGAGAGCCATTGAATATCCCTAGTCATGGGTGGTATGAACCTCTAGACCTTGCCGCCTTTAATTTGTAGTTTAAAATTTCATTTTCAATCCCATTAGAGGTAGAGAGATTCCACCAAACAAAAATCACAACCAAAAGGTTGGCCGTCCTAACGCCGAAACCCCTACCGTAAAGTAAACCTCTCACTAGCTCCGACCCCTCCCTGTAGATTCGACCTCGGACTTCCGAGTTATTATGCTGCCACCGACCTAGCCCTACGCTTGGGGCGACGCTAGCTACAACAAAGCTAGGTGTCAAGCATTTTTGGCGCCGTTGCCGGGGAGGGCAACAAATGGCGAGCCAGTTAAGGAGTCTGCTTTACCCCACTGTATGTATATCCATCTTTTCTTCTTTTTTCGTTTTGCTTGTTATTTTTACCTTTTGTTTATTTTGTGGTCCTGTTAAAAGAAAATCCTTTTAAAAAAAAAAAATGCCTAATTTTGGAGGTTGCTATGAGGGGCCTTTTCAAGACATCACCAATTTCTATCAACAAGATGATGAGTCTTTTCTGCAGTATTGGGGGCGATTTAAATGTTTCATATTCTCTTGGGCAATTTATATTTATGAGCTTGGGGATCTTCTGGCTATCTTTTGCCGAGGCTTAAATTCTATGACAGGTCAATTTGATTTGTTGTCTGATGAAAATTTCCTAAGTAAAAATGTCGAAGAGGGTTGTGACTACCTTGATGAATTAGCCCAAAAGCCCCAATTTTGCGAGTTAACTGAAATTGAAATAGAGCCGCTAGTGTGTAATGATCCTTTGGAAAATTCCCTCACCATTGAGGAAATGAATGCGGAGATAGATTACTTGACCTCCTTGTTGCTCATGGAGGATGTTCATAATGGTGAGAGTTTGTGTCCTACAAATGAGGCGGTGCCACCCATAGCACTCTCGGACAATGCTCCATTTGACAAATCTCTCACTGCTATTGATGCTCTTAGCACTCCAATTGAGTCTCCACCATCACAAGAGCTTAGTATAGTTGAACAAATTGATTTTTTGGGTGTTGATAACTTTGATTGGGTTTACCTTCCATGTTTAGTTGATATTGTCAACACCTTGAAAATGAATTTGGGTCGTATTATACACTTGGTGGAACTTAATTTTGTTAAACAATTTCGGCAACCACAATACTCTAAGTATCTTATCTTGTGGTATGGTCGCGTTCAATTCTTGTCGAAGAGCTTAGAGTGGAGTGATTTGTGCATTATGAGAGCTCTTCAGAGTAAGCGAGAGTTACATTTGAATATGGTTAAATTAATCATGTTTTGATGGCTCTAGCACTCTACTTGTGTTTAGCTTTTTGTAGTTTGTCTTGTTTTTCCTTTTTGCTTTTAATTTCAATCAACTTTGGTTTTCGCCGTTTTTCGAACGGCTTTTGATGGTCTGGTATAGCCACCTTGCTTCGGCAAGGGAGAAAAGCATTACCCGTTTATCGCGTGACGATTTGTTTGTTGGGGACTCGGCTATCACGGAGCGAGTCGGTACTAATCATTTTCTCTTAGTAGGTAGTTGGCAATTCAGTCTTTTGCAGGGTGACCATGCTACCGTACCAGCCTTGGTAGTTTGGGTCTAACTTGGCGGCGAATGCGGCATTCAGGAGCCCTAAGCAGGGGTGCGACGAAATGTCGCGGTTGTAAGGCCTACAAAGTCGTTGGGGATGGCCCTGTGCGACTAGCTGTGGTCCCACATGGGGCCGAAGGAGGAAGCCTTGGAAGCATTGCCAATGACGAAAAGAGCAAAGTGATGAAAAAATCCTCAAACTTGGTCGAGGTCTCGGGTGGTTGACATTCCACCCCGTTGGTACAATTTTTTATCCTTCTCTCTCCTTACTTTTGTTTCTCATGCTATGAGGACATAGCACATTTGAAGTTGGGGGGAGGGTTTACTTCGTACTTTGTTGCTTTGTTTATATTAAGAGTCTTAAAAAAAAAAAAAAAAAATTGGAGAGTCAAGGAATTTGGATACTTATGAGTGCTTGCTCTTAATTGATGGCTTCTAATTAGTGCTATGATGTTTGTTGTGTGAGACGAAGTCTTGATACGATTTCATGGATAGAATGAAGCTTGTGAACATGACGTTAAAAGGAAACACTTGGTTAAACCGTATTACCTATAGTTGGATAGCGTATGCTCTGTCCCACTTGAGCATTCACTGGCTTCGAATTTGGTTCACGTGTCATTGATTCCTCGGTGTGATTTAACTTGTATGTGGAATATTTGGAGCCCCTTTCCTTGAAAAAGAAAAAAAAAAGAAAAAGATGATGCATGCTTTATTGTTAATGTTTATCCGGGCGTTCATTGAGTAACCGGGCAATCGGAGTTTGCTCCCACCGTATTGTTCGCGTCAAAAGATGGATAGACCTTGTGAAGGCATTGTTGAATGTGGTTAGCTTGGACCTCATTATAAAGCCTTTTTGACTCGAGCAATTAAGTCTGAGGGGTCTCTCAAAACCTGGCGCCCTAAGGCCATTTGGCTTGGGGATGGCCGACCTAACGCTCGCTAAAGGGGTCAACTAGAAAGCCCGAGAGGTCCGGGTATTGCACGATCACATAAAAAAAAAAAAAATTCATTCGAATAAAGGGAAGGGGTGTGCTTAAAGAAATACCGAGCTATCAATGGTGTGAGAACTGTTTTCAAAGTTGGTGAATTTCTTTGTGAGGTTTCTTTTCACACACATGCCACGTGAGAATTCTCTATCCGACCGTAGGTGAGAGGATTGATTTTTGTACTAAATTTGGTTATGAAGTTCACTTGCTTAATTCTTTCTATGAATGAAGTATCTTGCCATTGACTTGCATGGCGGACATTGTGGTGCTATGTGAGGTTGTCGGTTGGGCATGAGTACATTTAAAGTATTCGATCCCTTTGTGTTTTGTGGGTTGTTCACTGCTGAAAACCCTCACGAGACTTCACTCGTCCTACCGGGGCCGCCCGGGGGTTTAAAACACATATCCTTTTTAGTTTGTTTCCATTAGTGCATTTGTTTAGTTTGCTCGGGACGAACAAAGTTCAAGTTGGGGGGTGTGATAAGCCCTCGAAAATGTAAATAACGGGGCTTATCTCGCTCGTTGTGATCACACACATGTGCATTTTGTGCCTTTATACGATTGATTTTGCGCGAGTTGTGTTTTTGACGAGTTTCAGAAAATCGGAGCTAAAAGGTGTGTCCAAAGCTCCAAATAATCCCCGGTTGTATCCGGAAGTACCCAAGGCCCCGCAATGCCGTGGAGGACAATCGCCGAAGCTTAGAAGTCGATTCAAGGAGCTTTGGAAGGTTCAAGGAAGGCCCGGAACAAAGGACCAAGAAATCTAGAGTTATGAGGTTCGAGGAAATTCGACACACCGATAGAAAAAGGCTCATTTCTCTCAAGATACAAAGGCTATGAAGATGAGGTCAATTGGGTTTGAAAGTAGACTCATAGAGCTTTCCAACGGTTCAAGAATCGCCTCATTCCGAGTTCGGACGAAGCCGGGGCGTGCCCTCGAAGTTGGGTCAAAAATCTGCCTGCAAGCAATGAACTCCTATCGATAGGAGAATTGGTCCTATCGATAGGACAATGATCAGTCTGGCCATTTTTGTGAAGCAGTGAAGTCCTATCGATAGGAGAATTTGTCCTATCGATAGGAGAGGGATCAGATTGGCCATCCGTGTGCAAAAGAGTTCTCCTATCGATAGGAGAATAAGTCCTATCGATAGGACCTGGGTTTTTCAGCCAATTTTTGTACCCGACCAAGTTAAGACTTGGGGGCTTTTTGGACATTTCAAGTGTAACTTTGGGACTATAAAATGTCCCAAACATCAGAATTTTAGGTCATTCTTCATCTTCCACCTTCTCTCTCTACCTCCATTTTTGTTTTGCTCACTTGAGCTCCACCTTCTCTCTAGATTTTAGGATTTTCTCTTTGGATTCGAGGCTTTTGCCTTCACAAATGTTGTAAGTATTTCTCTTATCTATCTAAATCTTGTGTTTATTTTCATTTTCGTTATGTTTTCTTTAATCACGTTTTTCTCCTTTGTGTGTACTTTAAGCATGATTGAGTAGTGGTTTAGGCTTGGTTATGGGGTGAATATCACCCCATGACTTCGGTGTTTCAATGGCTTCTCACGTTTTTATGCTTATTGTGGGTTTGCGAATGGATTAATCACTCTATTTTCGGTCTAAACTTAGAGTTGTTAACCTCCTTGATTGGGTGTAGACAAATTACTTGGCACACACAATGCTTTGAGCTATGTCACTTTAGGTGTTCGACAAAATGTTTAAGAGAGTTTCTTTCCATTTACAAACCTCTTTCTTGTGGTATAAGATTGGTTTTCATTGGGTGAGTTCAATTTTATGTATCAAAACTTAGTCTTGTGAACCTTTTTGATCTTGTGTAGGCAAGGGCTTGACCACTTGCCACACATGATGCTTAGAGCTATGGCATTCTAAGTGTTTGTAAAATTGCCTCAAAGAACTTATCCCATTGTTAAACCAATTTTCTAGAGTCAAAATGATTTTCATTGCTAAATCTTCCGAGTGAGAGCAAGTGACTTCGTCTCTCACTTGAGTTATAGTTGAGAGCCATTGAATATCCCTAGTCATGGGTGGTATGAACCTCTAGACCTTGCCGCCTTTAATTTGTAGTTTAAAATTTCATTTTCAATCCCATTAGAGGTAGAGAGATTCCACCAAACAAAAATCACAACCAAAAGGTTGGTCGTCCTAACGCCGAAACCCCTACCGTAAAGTAAACCTCTCACTAGCTCCGACCCCTCCCTGTGGATTCGACCTCGGACTTCCGAGTTATTATGCTGCCACCGACCTAGCCCTACACTTGGGGCGACGCTAGCTACAACAAAGCTAGGTGTCAAGCATTGGCATTTTTTTCATTTTATTGGTTAGTTGGCATGTGGTGCTCACAAGGTGATAATATATGGTTTCATGTGCAGGTTCAGAGCCATTCCAAACCGATGCAGGATGAACCATGTTCAGCTTCTTAGCCATATATAAGTAAGATCAACTCTTCATTTGTTGATTTAGCGTACACATTAGCATGCTCCTTTTTCATTCAATTTCAGTGCCCATTAGTTCAATTATAGTGTGGCACTTGATTCATGCGTTCAACTGGTAGGCATATTCTCAGAATTGCACCCTTAATGAAGTAACATTGCATCTTGAATGAAACACCATTGCATTCTGAAATGAAAACATTGCACCCATGTGAATCCAACTGGGATTGCCAATGGGTGGTAATAATCAACCCTTTTTAATGTGACATTGTTGTTCTATTGTTAGTGAATCATAAACTGCACTATGCATACACCAACCAATTTTTTTGTAGTCTTTATACCCACCCAACTTTTCTGCTACCTTTTTCATAATATGCCATATGCACCACCGATGTCGGGTGTCGGGGAATACAATTTCTACAGCATTTTTCATGGCCATACATTGGTCGGTAATTATTGCGTCCGGAGCACAACCCCCCATGCATGTCTTCCAAGTCTGGAATAACCATGAAAATGATTCCGTGTCTTCATGAGAGATGAGCCCACATCCCAATAAAATTGACTGCCCATGATGATTCACGCCTACGAATGGAGCAAAAGGCATCTCATGTCTATTTAGCAAATACGTTGTGTCAAAAGTCACAACATCACCGAACTACTTACAAGCTGCCCTACTCCTTGCATCAGCCCAAAATACATTCCTTAGTCGACCCTTTTCATTCAAATCCATAGCGAAAAAGAAGTTTGAATTGTCAGCTTTCATTCTCATAAAATAATTGTGCATCGCTTCGGCATCTCCCTCCACAAGTCGTAAACGTCGCAGCTTGTCTAAATAATTTCTGCAATCCTTCTGAAGATATGGAAGCTGACCAGGTCCTCCAGCCTCAATCTTCATTGAGTCAAAAGTCTTGCACAATTTGATCCCGGCTCTATCATTCATTTCAACCTTTCTTTTTATGTCATTATTGAGTACCCTATTGCACTTGAAAAACCTAGCCTTCCCCGGGCTCTGCTCATGATTGTGCTCCAAATAAACCTTGTTTAATCTCCACTTTCCATCCGGGTATAGAGCAACAGTAATGTGAGCTGGACAATCAATTTTCGATTGCGGACGTGGTTTGACCGGGTTGCTAGTTTTCACCCTTGCCTTTCCAGCACGACTGCATGACAAAATTACATACTTCAATTTTCCATCTTTTCCCTTTCACGATGTTCTTGTAGCCACAGCGAATCCTTTTTCTTTAGCATATTTGAAGTAATACAAATTAGCATCCTCCGATGTGTCGAATGTCATTCCCTCCTTTGGTTCGTCAACTCTATCTTCATCATTTTCTGTTGCCTCATTCCCATCCTCAATAGTATGTACCTCATCACATTCTTCGTGTTCACTGTCCCCATTCCATACATCTTCTTCTTCTACACACAATCTGTTTGGACGCATTGCTGATGGAACGGAATCATGTGACATCATCTGTGGTTCAAAAACAAAGAAAACTAATTAGATGCACAACACAATCATTTATAGACGTCAATAAAACCATTGAAAGCAACATTATTTCATTTAAGGAGCAAAAGAAAACAACATAAAGAGTAACAAAATTATGATTACCAGTTACAAAAATCGAACACCCTATAACCTGATTCTTGAGAAATGATCATAAGGGTATTGTGTTCGGATCTATATCTAGGCATCACACTACTCAAAATAATATTCCAAACACTAGGTCAAAATACCAACCGCAATAAACAAGTAAAAGGCTTGCTAACATCAATATGAAAGATATGCAGACGAGCCCTTGCTAGCTGATGGAAAACAAGAGCATTAAGAAGCAGAATGGATTAACGCAAATGCCCGAAAACATCGAACAAAGTCAAAATACAGTAGAAATGCTGCATCTAGGTAAAGTACATCTAAATTAGAGGTAATCACACAGAGAGAGAGAGAGAGAGAAACCTTGGTGGCGGGTCTGCTTCGAACGACTGGTACAAATCGAAGCACTTCTTGTATGGAGGTGTCTTGTTGGTGTGGTCGGGTGGTGGCTGCCAACTAGACTAGTTGCAGTGATGGTGGTGCTCGGTGGTGGCTGGACTCGCTCTCTCTCTCTCTCTCTGTCTCTCTTCTCCGTATGGACTGAGAATTTGGGGGAAAGAGGAAAAGAGGAAGAAAAGGCGCGATCTGGTAGATTTTGGAATTTTGGGTTTTTTTTTTTTTTCAATAAGCAAAACGGCACCGTTTTTGCTCTGGCTAGTCATGTTATGGCTAGTCATGCGACAAGAGAAAAACTCGGTAGTCAACCGTCGGAAGTCAATATCATGCAACTGTGAGAAGGCATGTGTGTGAAGAGTAGTTACTCTTAGAATTGCCTCATAATGTTTATGAGTGTCATCATATACATTATACCTCAGGATTTATCATCAATGGGATCAAGACTCTACAGCACATACTCCATTCAACCTATTTTGATGGTCCACTCTAAAAGTACATGCGATTTTCAGATAAAAATTAAAATACTTTCGCACATATTTTTTGAGTTTCTTCATACCAAATTAAAGATTTTGTTATTTAATTTGGTAAAAAAAAGAAACTCAAAAAATCTAAACGGAAGTAGTTTTTTTTTTTTTTAAAGATTGCACATCTTTTCGTATTGGACAATCAAAATTGGTTGAATAGAGTACATTGGAATAATAAACAAAAGAGATCTATTCAATTAATACTAGCAAAAATTGGTATGTCATCTTATTTAGGGTAAAGAAAGTGAGAGAGTGAGAGAGAATATTCAATTAATACTAGCAAAAATTGGTATGTCATCTTATTTAGGGGTAAAGAAAGTGAGAGAGAGAGAGAAAGAGGGGAATTTAAAAATAGTTGGAGCACAAAAAAATTTTATATGCTAGGTGACTGTGCTCTGCTTTTTTTCATATGAGGGGAGAATATGTTAAAAAATGGTGCGACCACAAAATAAGAACATAAGGGGAGATTCGGTCAACTATTTGGGCAAGGTTGTTAATATTTCATCTTACTCGGGGCAAGATCTAGAGAATAGAGTATATGATCTTGGAAAAAAATTACCAAAATATCCAAAAATATGTAAGTATGGAATTTCAATCCAGCGGGTCAGTTGACTCTCCTTTCCTCTAAATAAGTCCGCCCATGCTCATCCTCATTATTTGTTAATTTATTCACATTTAGATTTAGTATAACAAAAAAACCTACTAAGTGAAGTGAATGCTCACCCTTTCCAATTTTAAAAGTTTGAAGTGCGTGACATAGAATGAAAAGTTATCCGATCATCTTGTAAACTTTATTTTTGAAAGATAGATTTGTAGCTATAATCATTTATTTCTTTTGAATACAAAAAGATGTAAAATCTTAATACTCACATTTGACATTAGAAATGAGTATCCGATCTGGATATAATTGTTGGTAATGAACTTTATTCATTGTGATCGAGGGTTTTTTTGGTTGGAGTTTGTTTATTTATTATATTGAAAATTGAGGGCGTGACAGATGTAATTCTAATTGGGTTTGAAAGTTGGTTTAAAGAACTACAACTTTCCGAGACATGAGAATTTTCCAATGGAAAATGATATCGCACACCATTTGTGCATCCCAAATGCACACCAACCTGATATAGCAAATGATGAGAAGACTATTTTTTAAGTGAGCCTCACATTGGGCTTCTCCTCATTTGCCACATCATAGTGATGTGCATTTGGGATGCACAAGTGATGTACTCATAGCATTGTTAATTTTCAAATTTTAACTTCTATTAGATCAAAACGGGCTTACAAGCAAAGTCATATACGTTGAAATAAAATTTCATCCGAATTTCCATTTTAGTTTGGACTTGTTAGAAGTATTTAAAGGTGGTTTTACATCAGAATTGACAGGGAAGTTTTAGGAGCACTGCTAGATACCTAAAATTTCAAATTGCGCGGTTTGAATAAATTCTAGGTGTCCATTCTGGGTACCTAGACTTTCTAAAGTTTTAGTGGGAGTCCATTTAAAATGAAGACCACCATAAATGTCCCTCTTTAAAAGGCAAACCCATTAGACCTCTTTCGAAAATGAAGTACACGTTAGTCCAACTCATTTCTTCTCCCTCTATTCATGCCAGGCAAATCCTGCTAATATGCGCCCAAATGACCAACCACCACCGCATTCATTCACACTAGACTCTGACCCTTCTAGCCCTTCTCAAAACCCATCACCAAGAGAGTTTCAACCACCCGTAACCACCGTAGCCTCGCCACGGGGAGCCGGCGGTGGCACATCTGGCAGGCATCCGATTTTTCGAGGAATCCGGTGTAGAAATGGAAAGTGGGCGTCGGAAATACGCGAGCCACGCAAGACTACTCGGATATGGCTCGGTACGTACCCGACCCCTGAAATGGCGGCAGCCGCCTATGACGTGGCCGCGCTTGCTTTAAAAGGACCTGACGCCACCCTGAACTTTCCAAATTCGGCTTTTTCGTATCCTATTCCCGCTTCTTTATCGGCAAGTGATATACAGGCCGCCGCTGCTGATGCGGCGGCCAGACAACATTGGTCGATGCAAAGAAGGTCTGGAAGCGAGGACGCGTGTCAAAAGGGTACCACGTCATCGTCGTCGGGTGGTGGACAAGAGTTTGTTGACGAGGAGGACATTTTCGGCATGCCAAATTTGATGGCGGAGATGGCAGAGGGAATGCTGCTAAGCCCGCCGAGGATGCAGTCGCCGTCGACGGAGGAATATCCACAGAATTCAGACGGAGAAAGATTGTGGAGTTATTGGTGACTATAAATAGTTGAATCAATGCATGGTTACGAACTTACGTAGTCATGTCGTATGGTACTATGAAGGCTTTTATTGTGTGGTACTATACTAGGTTTTTACCGGTATATATAAAGTAGGAGCTGCTTGGGTGGCTTAGATCATACGTAGAGACATGGGGTTGCTGCAATATAGTGCATGTTGGATGCTGGTCTATCACAGCCGTCCGTGGTCGGCCATAAACGGCTCATATCGCATCTTATCCAAATAAATCTGAATCGTCCGTGGTCGGCCATAAACGGCTCATATTGCATCTTGTCCAAATGAATCTGAATCATCCGCTACTGAACAGATATGAGCTGTTCATAACCGGCCACAGATGGTCGTGATCGATCTAACATCTATGTTGTCCCCGAAGAGACAGCACAATCCCCTTCCAACATAACTACGGTGGCTAACTCCATTCGGACATGCACCGTTGTCTCGATGTTTGAGGACGAGAGTTATGCACTATATGTTCGTTCTTTGTAGAATTTTAACGAAGTTAATGACAAGAAAAAATGAAGAACAAAGAGGCAAAATTGATTGGGCGATCGTGGAGCGTTGTAATCCTTATTGTTCGATAACTAAATTCCCTTTTTCTCTCTCGTAAGTTTTGACATCTGATCTTGTCTTGTGTAATTGTTTGTGTTTCTTTTGTTAATATTGTTCCTGCAATATAAGATCGGTCCTGCTAACGGAAGCTCACATGATTTTCATTAAGCACAACAGTAAAAAAAAAAAAAAAACATCCAATACACTTTTTACTTTCCAATACACTTTTATCCATTTTTCACACATTTCAATAAATTTTTAAAATCTTAACAGAAGCCTACTGAGCTTTTTTTAGCATTTTCCATATCAGATCGATGACAATTTTTGTTTTTGTTATATCTTCCTCCCTGAAGACCTCAACTACAATTCCCAATAAGTACAACATTTATGTTATATGTAGACCAATGTGGTTCGACTTGTAACCATGGCAGATTTTGTGGCAATAGCATATAGGTTTGATCAGTCTATTGGCTGGAGGAAAGGATACCAAATCAAAACCAAATTGAGCCTTAAGTCCCAATTAATTAGGGTCGGTTACATGAATCCTATTTTTTCATTGAACTCTATCAAGGGTTACATATTCACTGAGATCTAGAGTATTCATATCCTTGCAGATATAGCATCTAATCTCAAATTGGGTCTTCCTCTCCTCGTAGCGTTACTACCTAAATTTGTTCTATCAACTCTCCTAAATACTGCATCTACAGCTCTAAGGTAGATATGTGTAAACCACCTTAGTCTATTTCTCCGCATCTTCTCCTCTATAGGTGCTACATCCACCATCTCATGAATGATTTCATTTCTAATCTTATCTTTTCTAGTCATACCACACATCCATCTCAACATTCTCATCTCAGTTACACACATCTTACTCACTTGTTGTTTCTTAATAGGCCACTACTCTACCCTGTAAAGCATCGTTGATCTTATAGCAGTTCTATAAAATTTCCCTTTCAGTTTTCTAGATATCCTCTTATCACATAATACACCAATAGCACTTCTCCACTTGAGCCACCCCACTAGGAGGATAGGATACAGTTTTGTAAATGGGGTTTTGCAGATTCCCCCAAAACACAAATAAGTATTTTATAAATTAACTAGAAAAGTGATATTCCCTTTTAATGATTTCAATTTTGAGTCCAAAAGACAATGATATTCATCCACCATTGATGCAAGCAATTACTAATAAAACAAGCTAGAGATGGTCCCTGGGATACATATTTTATTTTGTTCTCTAATAATTAAATAAGAGGTGGATGATTAATTTGGACTATTTGGTACGCGTGTTAATTCGTACTGCACTCTGGGTTTATTTTAGTCGTATAATTGACGAATAGGCGATTAATGAAATTAAATAAAATTGGTGAAGAGACTGCTCCCTAAGTGGCTGATGAAGACAAAAGTGAGAAAGCATATATATTGGAGTACATCTTTTGATAAAGATATGAGTAAGAAAATTATGATATTTCTTTTCTTTTTGCTATTTCAAAGAGGAAAACATTCGGGGGAATTGATAATTAAAAAAACATGCTCGACTCTTTTACTTTTTTCTCATGAATCATGCTGAACTCATGAATCACGAAGAGTTAGTTTCAGAATTTACATCATATAACTAGTAATGGAAGAACATATGGGGTTGTTCCAATTTGAGTTAAGTCAGTTTTTTAAGTGGATGTATTAATTGTGAGAGAATGTCCTGTCTCGTAAAGCGCAATTAGTTAGTTTTGAGTTTAAGCCAGGAATTGGAAAAGGCCAAATTCAATCTAGGTTTGAAGTTTACAAGAGTGGGGCAAAGTAAATTCATAAGTAGCAATGGCAAAGATTGAGAGCTTCATAACTATTATGGATATAATTGCAATTTCAAAATTTTAGTGGGTGCATTGACTGAAAGTGCAATTTTAGTGGGTGCACTAATTGTAGATATAAGTGCAATTTTGAAACTTCTAAACTGAAATTGAGTGATTTAATGATGCACTTACTGATGTATATCCGATTGAGCTGGTTTTATGAAGGGAGAGTTAAAATATGATATTCTAAAAGATGAACAGTTCTGATCATCGAAATAGAATCGGAAACATGGTTGGTAATTAATAAGTCGCGGATCCAGAAATTTAACTTAAGAGGGGCACTTACTCATTAGAACTTCGATTTTTCTACACTAAAGCACAATATCCCAATTATATTCGTCAGGAAGTACGAAAGTTTAGCATTCATCGGTTGAATAGAAAATACATATTCATCCATATTCACGTTTCACTGCATATTTTTCAGTTGAGGTCGATGGCCATGGATTGTCATTTAAAGTTTTGCATAAACATGGACCATTTTGATGACTACTAAGCTTTATCAAAGACGTATAATCAAAGTCCTATCAAAGGAGCCTTTATTGGAACAGATAGCATGTAGATTCAACTCACAAATTGGATGATCAAAAGTCCACACTCATAGATTAATTATTTAGAAAAGGAGCAAATTTATTGTATGAATTGAACTTGAAGAAAGAGATAGAGTGAGAGAGAAGAGAAGAGTCGGTACCTTCACCTACGAGAGAAGATTTAAAATTTGGGACAGGTTGGATAATTTAGAAGACTCTGAAGTCTTAAATTTGGGGATTAGATGTAAGATACAATCAATGAATGGGTAAAAGTGTAAGTGACAGAAATTCGACGGATCACATGCCCCCTCTGGATCTGTACTTGTATCTGCCAGTGTAGGTAATGTTCACCCACTTTTAAAGTTGAGTGAACAAAATTGAACTCTATTGGGCGTTTTTTATAATCCACGAGGACCACGACCTTAAAACTGCATGAAGTTAACCCTTCATGGTTTAGAATTATTTTTTCATTGGTGTCCCATATTTTGAGTGTACTGGATTATGAGAAGAAAAAATATTGCTGGGTGAACAAAGTTACTTTACTCTTTAAAAGTGGTACATAATCTTTTCTCTTATACAATTGATGCGAAAAAAGGTCCACAATGGTAAATTGATTTGGGGAATCAACTTGAGTTCAAAATGTGTGGTTGAGATTTACTCAAGTTTGTGGCGTCGTGTAATGCTGATTAATTACAAAATTAAAAATTGATTTCGTTAATAAAGCTGATTAATTACTGAATTAACTTTAAATGATAGTCTAGTCAATACATTTTTAAAATACTAGAATTTAAGTCTTGACAATATATTTACAAAAATGAAATTATATTTGAACATTACAGAGCTTTTAACAAGGGTAAGGGTTCCGAGTTTCCTGCTACTCCTCTGTCTGCTCCTCAGTTACCTCCCGCTGTCTCCATACCTGGCATGAAATGCTTCCATACCTCGCATGAAATGCTAGGGCCAACAATAGCACCATGAGAGAATAATTCTCAGTAGATAATCTCTATCCATCTAATCCTTACATTTCATGTAAAAGAGTAACAATTCAATTATAATAATGACAGTAAATGAACAATCAGATCATTTTTCTTTTACTAGTTCATCCTATGTGAATTCTAAGGTTTCCCCCCCGTAAGATACTTTTCCTCCCATAAGCTCCATCTATGACCATCCCATGGTTTAACACCCTACTTGTTCGTCTTGCACCGGGGTCCTAAATGAATCCACCTAAATTATGTACATAGCATGTTCCATTTATGACCACAACAAGAGGAAAAAGTAGCCACCAATGTCAACAAGGTCATGTCATACCAGAATTTCGATCACACAATGTTTTAGAGTCCCATTTGCCGCCCTTACCCAAGGGTTCCGCTAGGCTGCTCCAATACAACGCATGTGGGTTCCCCTTAGGCCGCTCTATTCCAATAAGTCCTGGTAGACTGCCCACAACGATTTTGGCTTCCCCTCATGCTGCTCTAATCCCAAGAGCATTGGTAGGCCACCTCTAACTTTCCAGCTCTTCTTTATCATTTAATCCAGTTGTCCTATTAACATCTAATTTATTTCTGAACCACGAGATCCGCCCAAGCCTAATCTCCAATCTATCAGTTAATCAACCACTCACACATTGGAATTCATAAATAATCATTCATTCCACAACTTAAATAAAGTCCTACAGTACTTTTATAATCACATAAGTTATACAAATTACATAAGTCTTGGGGTCCAATTTATAAAACTTTAGGGATTTTCGTGTAATTATCATAACTCTAGGGGTCTAAGTGTAATGTATAAAACTTACGAGTTAAATCTAACATTTTATAAAACTCTAGGGTTAAAGTGTAATTAACATCTTAAATTGGCCACTAGTAATTTATTAAATCTCAAGGTCAAATTCATAATTTAAGTGACGTAGGATATAACTGTGTCTTTTTACGTTCTAATTAAATTCCAATATTCAAAACCTAGTTTTTCTTTAGAAAAAGATATATGGTGATTCCATCATTATTCGGGGTAAAATATTACTTTCTAAGTTGTGCTTTTAATTATTTTACAGAATCTAATATATACTAAAAGAATTATCAAATTATGTGTTTGTCACATTTCTATTCTTTGAAATGTCATGATTCAAAATATTGCCTTAAGTTCTATAATTAATTATAAAATCAACTTCTATTATACAATAAGGATTTTAGTCAAACAATGAATCATTAATATAAGTTTAATTCCATAATAACGAGTACAAACATCAAAATAAAAACATAATAACATGACCAAGTAGGAAAAGGCTACAATACACACCCCTTGTTTGGGTGTACCATATGCACCTATTGTATAGTTCAGATTGTGCCACCTCATTGGCAATCGTAATTTTTTTTTAATTTTTCGTAACTTTTCAGCAATATAATTTGTAACATTTTCTATGATTCGTAACATTTTGGTGTGTCTCGTAACTTTTATAAAAAAAAATTGTAACTTTTACGAAAAAATTCACTTTTATAGGGGTATATATCATATACACCCAAATAAGAAGTGTATATTGTAGCCTTTTCCGACCAAGTATTAAAAACCAACTAAACAGTGTTCCACTAGTAAGCTACCAGTAGAACTGGATTTTCGGCAGTTTTCCTATTTTGTCCCTAGTTTCAATTGGGCTTGATTCTAAACCTCATTTTCACTTCTAACACAATACACTAATTTCTACTTTGGGGTAGAGGGGTAAGGTATATCTACCTTCGGTCCAACAAATAAGTTCGGTGGTAGAGTCCCGTGATACTCCGATTGCTGGCGAAATATCTAATTTCAAACAGAAACTTTAGGCAACAATAGCCTAACCAAAACTTGACCGTTTTGAACGATTCTTGGGTAAAAAATGAAGTACTTGAAGTAATCTACAACTTTCATAAAGAAATCTAAGCCTAAAAAACGCTCCAACTATGAGCAAAATAGAGATTTACACAGTCAATGTGCTGCTTGAAAACACTCGAACATCAACTTCGGGCTATGATATTGGGGTCGTTCCTCGACTATTTTGGGTCATTCTTATATAAAAACGAATCGAACTAGGAGGAAAATGAAGATCTTTAGAGGAACAATGAGCTGTATGAAAAAAAAAAGTACCATATTCGAACTGGAAATTTGGGCAGGGATATCAGGATCATTTCTAAACCTTTTTGGGTGGTTCTTGTACCCAAATCGAAGGGCTTGAATCCCTCTACACGTTCACGAAAAAAACTAAGCTTAAAAATCACATGAAGATGGAGAAAAATGGAATTTTGTAGAGGGTGCGCAATCAGCCCGAAAATAAAAATAACTTGAGGTTGAAGATGGCAAAGGAGGTTGATGCTAGCTTGATGATGAGAGTGATTGTGTGCATAAAGTTACTCCTTTTCTTGGCTTTCTAAATTCCCTACGAATTTGTGTTCACCTCTGTCACGACCCAATTACAAAAACTTTACAAAAATAGCATAATATGGGTGTCGTGTCCGGCCAGTGGATCTTAATTCCACCCAAGGCCTCATTACCTTAGTTAAAAATATGCAAAGGCTAAGAAAAGAAATTAAAACTTGCGGAAACATTATACACATTAGAAAATAATGTCAGAGCCATACTAGTTTACAAACTTTACAACATAGAGTAAGTTTGAATAAAATGGGAATAGTCAATTCCCAAATTAAGGTTTTCAAAGACTTGAATATACACAATATTTACATGTCCCCTAGTACCAGCAGCAAACGTCGTTCCTACTCGTCATTACCTGTAGGAAAATATATAATTTTTATAAGCCAACAGCTCGTGTGAGAGACTGTACCCAAGTCATACATTTTACCATAGAAATAATCTTCATAAATCCCTTGACCATAGCATATCATAAAGTTCATAAGAAAAGCTCGCATGATGTAACTTTACATAGTCTTGTGATGCACATTCAACAATTTAAAATGAATAGGGGAGCGACCCCACATGTTGTGAAATGATCAAGTCACTTGCAACTAGTGCCAGATAGCATTCTTAACTTATAACCCCTTTGTTGGTCATAGTATCTTTAAAATCCGTCCCCTTGACATGGGACACCATCTAGATGTATCAATATCCTATTGGGATCATAAAATCACAATGTAATGGTATTTTCACCTTTAGATGAGGTGGTGTTCATAGAATCATCACTTTTAAACATGGAGATTTTCATAAAATCATCTCTTTTAAATAAGCAGTTCATAAAATAATTCCATGGCATAAAATGATAAGGCATAAAAATCATTTCATTAAATCATGTTTCCTTAGTGTGTACATGCCACTCCCATTTTTGTCAAAAAGATTCAGAGTTGCCACCCATGTTTTATTTTTGGAAAAGGATTTATTACCTGAGAAACTGAGAAATTGTTAAGAAATATGGATGACTCTCGTGCCTCTGATTGAAAAAGGATTTGGTATATTGAAATCATAGTATTCTTTGGGTTCAAGAGCCAAGTTACGAGAGTGGAAGAGTTTTAAAACACTCCTCTGACCCGATATAGAATCGGTCTTTACTCGATGCTTTGTGGGATTTTGAAAACTTTTTATTGCTTAACTTTGTTCACGTAAATAGCAGATAATAATGAATGACAGAAATTGATACATTTATATGAATAGGAACAAACTAGGCCTGTCAATAGGTCGGATCCGATCCAGATCCGAGAGGATCCGAATCCGATCCGGATCCAAATCCGAATCCGATCTCTCGGATCCGAATCCGATCTCTCAGATCCGAATCCGATCCGGATCCGATAAGCTTGGATCCGAATCCGGATCCGATATTCACAAATCCGAAAACGTTAATCCAGATCCGGATCCGAAAATCCGAATCCGATCCGGTAATTTATTTTTTTGTCCTTTCGAGCTCGCTTGCTTGCTTATGGGCCGGATTTGATCCGGATCCGATCCGGATCAGATAAGCTTGGATCCGATCCGAATTTTATTAGAATTTTCAGTTCCGGATTATCGGATTATCGGATCTAAAATACCGGATTCGGATCCTGATTTTTCGGATTGGATCTGGATCAAATTCGATCCGTTGACAGGCCTAGAACAAACGGACTCCTTATGTAAAGACAGAATTAAGTCTAAATGTCACAGTATATATTTAAGAAAGAAATTACTGCATTTGAACACTGCCCGGGAAAAGATGAAGTTTTGAATTCCATGTATAACCCACTACCGTGCGGCAATAGATACCGCCGTACGGAAATGGATGTTTAGGAGGGGAATGGGGGTGGTGTTGTGCATCAACCCGATGTGCATTGTGCTACGCACGCCGGTGCATGGTGCTCCGGCCTCACTCCGACGATCGGAAACGTTCACCTCGTAGAGCTCACCTTATAGAGCTAATGTTTCAAAAATTAGCTCGATTGGAGATTATTAAGTGTCTCATCAAAACACATAAAACTTGGCATTAATAGGTTCCAGTGGGTTTGATCTAGTGTTTCAGATCCATTCTTTTCAAGATAATGATGTTCTGATGAGCCACTTAATCATGTCCCATCGAGCTAATTTTTGGAACACTTATTTTACTCGGTCAGTTCTACAAGGTGAACGTTTCCAATTGTCAGAGTGAGGACGGAGCACTGTGCACCGGCTTGCATAGCATAGTGCACAGTGGGTTGGTGCACAGCACCTCCCTCCATTCCGTTTAGGAGTAGTGTTCAAACTTCAAACCAGCGAGCAAATGGATTAAATTTGGGACATTGTAAGCCTATTGAGTCATGCATACTTTATAGAACTTGGAATTTTACATAAGTTATACAAAATGTTTTGAAATCTGATAAAGTATGCAAATTGCTAGCTAAAAAAGAAAAAAAAAAAAAAGAACATTTAAATAACCAAGAAGTTCAGAATGCTGGAATTGAAGTGTTCATCAAAAGGTCATTACCGTACAGCAAAAACTAATGCCGCACGGTAATGATTGGGGAATACTGTAATGCCCCAAAAAAAAAAATCGGTTTGTTTATTAAAAGATTTTAAAGATCTTTGAGTTGTATTTTTTTAAAAAAAAATTAAATTAGAGAAACACAACCCATTTATTAAAAACATTGTTTATATATTACAATACCGAATAAAGTTGAAAGTGATTTATTACAAACTCTTAAACATGAAGTACTAGAATAAAATATGTCTTTATTACAACTTGAAACCTCAATACAATACTTAAAAGTACAGAGCCAACAACTAAACTACTGGTTTAGCCACGGCTCTGTCAACTCAGCAACTTCTTCAACGGCTACAGGATTATCTTTTGAATACTGCATATTGTCGCCTGTACCTGGCGTCAAATACCATGGTAACGTAGTACCATGAGTGGTGACACTCAGTAGAATAACGTAAAACTATCCTTACCCCAATGTATGCATAATTTCCATAATCAAATAACCACATATAATATTAACCAACAGAACCCACTAATTTTATTCATAAGTTTTATTAACGTGGTCAATTCTACGATGTTTCCGTTCACCATGTTCCCATACACTGTGTTCCCAATCACCATATTCCCGTTCGTTATGTTCCCGTACGCCACCCTCGACACGGCTCAAGACATAACACGGCTCAAGACATGGCACGACTCACGACACAGCATGGCTCACGACAAGGCACGGCTCACGACAACCCCATCCTTGGTTCCCGTTCGTTATGTTCCCATTCACCTACTTCGGCACGGCTCAAGACCAACCTGTCACCACATTCCCCAATCTCATCCTTTCCACAAACCAAACTCCACCCCATTTCTTATTATCACCCCAGTCTCGTCTATCTAACCATTATTTCAATCAAGAGGTAAGAAACCATAACCGCCAACTATGGAATTCAACAGTCAACAAGATACTCATCAAGCTGTAAAAACATGTAAGCACTAAAACCGTCGATAACAATCAGTTACAAATTATAACGAAATGACGTACCAGTACTTCTCCAAAAGTTATGAAATTCGACAGAGTAATAGTTCTCTGTCTTAGGAACAACTCCCGTGTTTATACCTAAGGCCGAATCTGCTCCTGAGCTGGGTAAAAGTGCATACGAACAGAACGTGTCAAATCTGCCACAGTTTACTAAAACTCTAATTCCCGGAGATCTAACCGTTGGATTTGGTCCGTTTTTGTGTCACTACGTAGCTAAGACGTCAACCTGTCTTCCTACCAAGTTTCATTGTAATCCTACCACTCAATCGTATTCTACTGGTTTCCAAAGTTTCTGCCCGAATAGAGTGAAATATTTGAAACCGCAGTTTCGGACAGTCTTAGTGTTTCAGTCATAACTTTTTACATCAAACTCCGTTTGAGTCGAATATATATCCAAACGTAGGGAATTTGAAGAGCTACAACTTTGTAGTTTTACATTTTTCCTAATTTTTCCTCTACGTGGCCCGAAAATGCGCGAACAGTGTCCGACAGTGTGTTTCCTGTAGTTCAGTCCGTGGACACTCGTTTTTGGTGTCGAGAGACGTTTTTCTCACATTCTATCGACCCGTAAACCAATCGGTCCGTACAGTCAATTTAATATAATGTTACCTATAACCCTTACTCCCTAAACCAAGGATCTGGTTAGGATTTTACAAAAATCATCATACAGAAGGTTAAGGCAAGTTTACCGAAGTTCTACTTTAATTCCTGCAGATTAAGCGTATGGATGAGCGATCTGAACCGTTGGGAGCGTCCGGAACCCGTCAATTACCCTAGGCTGAAAAGAGCGTTACTAACATGTGACCCAAAAGGGTCGATCTTCTTGATTAGAATGGAACAAGAGGGGATAGAGAAACTTAAGAGAGATAGAGGAGGGAATAATTATCAGAGGAAGGGAGAGGCGTACATCTTCTGAGAGGGAGAAACATATAATGACTATAGGCCTCGTTTGATTCGTGGATTGGAAGGGTGGGATGGGACTATTTTAGTCTAATCCCGCGTTGTCCCTTGTTTGGTTCCCACGAAAGCAGCTTGGATTAGTAATCTCGGTACAGAAATAATCTTATATGGTAGGTACTATGGAATCCCATGGGGGGTGTGGGACTAATTAGTCCGGGATAGAAATACACGCCTGTTCATCGTCTCTCTCTCTCTATCTCTCTCTCTCTCTCTCTCTCTCTCTCTCTCTCTCTCTCTCTCTCTCTCTTTCTCTCTCTTTCTCTCATTCTGTCGCTCTCCCTCTCTATACCCAGATCTGCAACCCTAAATCGTCTCTCTCATTCTCGTCTCTCTCTCTCATTCTCGTCTCTCTCTCTCTCTCTCTCTCTCTCTCTCTCTCTCTCTCTCTCTCTCTCTCTCTCCAATCGACCCTATTCGAACCCTAATCGATCACCACCATGTCGATACAAACCCTAATCGAGCCTAATTGATCACCACCATGTCGTTACAAACCCTATTCGAACCCCATACGATCTGTGTCGAGCTCTACCCAGTGCTTGAACTCCACCATGTTGCTGCTCGAACTCCACCCAGTGCTCGAACTCCCCCCTGTTGCTGCTCGAACTCGTTTGGTGATTATCACAGTGTCTCATACTTTGGTTGATCTTATGAGGTAATGTTCTGCCTTGATTTGTTGGTTCTATGTTCGTTGATGGTATGAGAATTGGTTGTTCTGTTTTTTATGTTCTGTTGTTTTTTATTATTGTTCGAGAGAGTCTTGAAATTAATCCTGAAATATAGTTTAGGGAACCAAACATGGGATTGACCAAATCATGGGACATCCTAATATTAATCATGCATGAATCAAACAGGGGATTGTGCGAGATTTAGTACTAAATTAGTCCCAGGACAAATAGTCCTAGACTATCAATCCCACCTGTTTTAGTCCGCGAATCAAACGAGGCGATAAAGAATAGAAAAAGAAGACAATGGGGAGGCAAAGACAAGTGGAGAGGAAAAGAGAAAATAAAAGGCAAAGTTGATAAGCAGTGGAATAGGCACTCAATCAATGGGATTGAGTTGTCTGGGATGTGAAACCTTGAGTCAGGAGAAGAGACATTATCTCTAATAACAGTGTAAAATCGAGCCTCACTCAGTTGCGCCGTCCGGGTTTCGTTCTCAGAAAAATACCCAAAATTCACCACACGACTAAAATAATATTTCAAATGTCAAGATATAGAAATTACTACCATGTTATATGTTTTAGAGTAATATGTAACACATCATATTTATGCAAGCACAACACTAATAATAAAAAAAATGCAGGTCTTTACAAATACACATCCTTATTTTGGCTGAATTTATAAGCCAATTAAACCCAAAGTAAGTATAAGGAATTGATTTGGATTCAGAGGCTCCCCTCATATTACAGAAGCAATGAATTTTCCAAAAAAACAAATTATACCTTTGAAGAAATATTGAAGCACTTCCTTTCTTGGACCTTAGCCTTGACTGCAAAATGGCAAATGTACTCCTATTCTGGCAAGGGTTGGAGCTTGGTAGAGGAATCTCAGAGGATTGCTTGAGTTAGGATTTATTTTTTGAATGTTTGGGTAGAGTTTTGGTATATTTTTTGGTTTTTTTAGGTGTTGGAATGCTAAGTAGTACAGAAGAGAATTTTCATGGGCCTCATCTACCCCCGCCAAGTTTCATGGGCCTCGTCTACCCCTACCGAGTTTCATGGGCTTCGTGAATCCCTGCTGAGTTTCATGAGCCTCGTGCACTCTTGCCGAGAGAGGCACCAAATGGTGGCTCTAGTATCACATCTCAACTTCAATTCCATTTCTTATTCGCTTTCTCAAAGCACACAATTGTCATCATTCATTTCATCAAAACCTGTTCATTTACTCACACCATGTATCAACACGTGTTTTTAATGCATTCTCATAAAAAGTGTCCAATGTGTGTCCTACATTAATCAATTTAACAACCAAATGTTCATTTTCAAAGCCATTCGTGTGACAATGGGAGTGCAGGTAAGATTACGAGTGTTCGATGCAAAACGGTGCGACAAGGGCCAAACAAGTACAAAGGAAAGAACCTGAACCAAAAAAAAAAACATGAGGGGTAAAACAGTCAAAACCGTCCATATGGGTCCTCGACCATCCGAACGAGAATTCCAACAACTCATGGTCCAAACAGATTTTCTACATATTATCCCAAAGGTGGAATTTCAACCCAAAACTCAACTATGAGGTCTAAAATCAGAATTTCAAGGTACCAATAAACCAATATTCATGAATTAGGGAGAAGGGAGATACATGAATTAAACCACAGATTCATCAACCAATTTCATAGATCAAAGGTAATTGTGATCAAAACTCAAGAACAAATTGGGTATTCTAGATTTTTAAGGAGTGCATGGAAAATTAAGAGATATGTTCTACAATCAAAACACAAACATTTAGAAATAGTGGAGTAGGGGTGAGCAGAAAATCCGTCAAACCGTGAATCCAGTCCAAACCATTTCAAACCGATTGGTTTGGTTCCGTTTTTTAGTAGCGTGGTTTGGTCCTGGTTTAAAAAAATTAGAATCCGTAGTCAATGGTCTGGTTTGTGGATTTACGTTCATGGCTCCGGTTCCAATCCGAACCGAACCATGTATATTATGTATTATATATTTATATATATACACCAAACTTCCGGTCCAAACCCCCGCAACTTATTAATTTCCGGACCTCCACTTTTCGGACCAAATTTTGATGATCCGAATAGCATTTTTATGAAAAACTGCTCCGATCAAGCCCTTCCGGGTATTTTTTTTTTTTTGCCAAATCCTCGCGGGAGACCTTAAAAGCACGTTTTAAACACATCTAACGGTTCGGATCGTCGAAATTTGGTTCGGAAAGTGAGGTCCGGACGGTAGGTCTGCATTTTGTGGTTTGGATAAGAAGCTATAGTCAATTAACTTCCAAATTTAATTTATTCATTATTCCTTCTTTGGCAAGATTTTATTTTGCCTAGAATTCACAACTTATTCCACTAATTCCAATACACCAATAGTGGTTTAGTCATAGAAAATAAATTCGATGATGAAATTCTCCCTTCGAATTTTGATTCCACAACATGTTTCTATTTTTCCAAATTTCTATACATAATTCGGTCAAGCCTATTCTTATTCCTTGATTTCCTTCATTACCATGATTAATTACCCTAAATTTCTATGTATGAGAACCTATTCATATTCTATATAAACCTAACATAGTAAACCTAAATTTTAAGTACTCCAAATAGTTTACAAAAATAATATCTCAAATTTAAGCAAACCATGGTTCGAAACCGAATCCGAACCGTAGTTTAATGGTTTGGATTGGTTTGGTTCTATGCCTTTTGTGGGTTGGTTTGGTTCTTCAAATTCATAATCCGTAGATAGTGATTTGGTTCTTGGTTTACTACAAAACCGAACCAATCCGGTCCATGCTCGCCCCTATAGTGGAGAGAATTTCCTATGTAACGCCCCGCATTTCGGGAAAAGCGTTATGGATTATTATTACAATTTAAAGTCGGTCTAAACAGTAATAATAATAACCAAAATACATATAGATGGTCTATCCTTCACAGATTACAAAAAAAAAGTAGACTGGGTGGACTCTATGGCTCCATACGTTCCTTGATCTGGTCGTGCTCCATGTCGGCAGCTCCTCCGGCGCTATATTATTCCTCCTGTTCATCGTGACAATCTAGCATAATACCATCATCGTGGTATTATGCCAGGGCAAACCGTGAGCGAGGACGCTCAATAGATACCGTACCCCAACATTAAACTAGCAATTCTAGAACAATATTGTTGGCAGGTAAATAGTTGGAAATCATTTATCAAAACGGTAAGTTCATGCGTGTCAATGCATCAGTATCACATCAAATCAGAGTGCAGCTTAAATAAAATCAGTATCCCATTTCTACTCATATCAGAGTGCAGCTTTAATAAAATCAGTATCTCGTATTATTTCAGAATCCAGAGTATAGTGTCAGTATCTCGTATCATTTTCTCATAACAGCATTCTTCTTCAAATTTCAACCATGTCAACATCTCACATCTCTCGAAAGTTATTGGCCCGTTCTACAACCCCGTTCTAACGGTCACCAACCTTTCCGTTCGAAGGGTCGGCCACCCATAAACTGACTCCTCCAGTATGAGGTCCGCTAACTCCGCGTCACACACGACATAGTCCCGGCTACCCATATCACTGAATCCCCACCAGTTTGTTTATGAGGTCCGCTTGCTATGTGTTGTACTGAGTAAGTTCTAACCGTCAAATTCACCCGCGGAATTTGAGGAGAAACTTCAAACAGCACTACCGTATAGTTCCGTTGGGCTTTGACCACCAGTTCACCCCGGGGAACTGAGGCGGGACTCCAACAGCATCAACATCTCAACTTTCATCACATCAACATTTTCATTCTCATTTCTATCTTTTCCATTTAAAAACATTCGATCACTTTCTCGAAAAATGTGTCGGGTCGTATCGTCTTTGAAAAAGAACGTGCACATGCATTAATTTCATAAAACAAAATCTTCCGTTTAGAATCGTTCATGATAAACCTTCCGCTCGTAACCCATCTTACGAAAACATGTTACTTAACGACAAAAATTCTTTCTTCCGGGGATTTAAATCAAAACATAAGGATTCATTCTCGTTCTTGGATTTGCTGGCGTGTTTTAAGATTCGTACGTCGAATCGCCACTTGGTTTGTCTAAACCAAGAAAGTACCCTACTAGAAAACTCTAGTAGTTGAATCCGTTTGGCGTGTTTTAAGATTCGTTCGTCGAATCGCCACTTGGTTTGGGCTAAACCAAGAAAAAGCCTGACTAGACATGCTAGCCATAGATTCTATTTGTTAGTCTAAATAGATTAAGAATATTTATTCAATAATCCCGGAAAATCTCATTTCATTTGAAAAGCTCTTTTCTCAGAAAATTGGTCGGGCATTATAACTGCGTAAATTTGAAAAGTCGATTTTCATTCAGGCATTATAACTGGGTAATTTAGTTTCCCAAAAGTCCATTGAACATTATAACGGTGCATTTTGATAGTCAATTTTAATTCGTGCATAGTAACGACTAAGTGTGTTTTTTTCAAAGTCTAATTGTTCATAAAATCACTAATCACCAACATAATCACGTTTAATCATAATTAAGCACGTTTAAGCAAAATAATAACATAATCAATATGAACTAGTAACTACTAATCTAAGGTTAAGATAAAGTATCTACCTTAATTCCGATGATTAGTCGGAAGCCGATAAGCTAGTTGAATTCCGGCGGCGTAACGACTAGTCGACCTTTGCTCGAACGATTTCTTGCTAACTTATTCTACCTTTCTAAGATCTAGGGGTGGTCGAGGGTGGTGGAGTGTGGTGGTTTAGGATGAGTTCCAAGAAGAACACTCAAGAACTCACTCAAGAACACTAGAAAGCACAAAGTGGAGAAGTTGGGAGGTTTTGGTGTGAAATGAAGCAAGGAGAGTGAGCTATTTATAGTGAAGCAATGAGGTTCATCTCCCCCAAAAATAATCACTAGCCAAAAAACCCTCCCCACAAGTGTCCAAACAACCTTTTGCAAAAGCAAAAATTAGGTTTTAAAGACTAGTTTTAGGTTAAGAAATTCTCCACCAAATTTCCCACCAACTTAAAGATTAGTTTTAGGTTATAAGAAATTCCCCACCAAATTTCCCACCAACTTAAAGATTAGTTTTAGGATATAAGTAATCTCCCACCTAATCAATGTTAGCTTTAATAAAATAAAATAAGAGTTGGGGATTTAATAAGGCTTCCGGACGCAGTGTGGTGAAATACCCGGTGTGTACGCGTTTATTTACGGCGCGAAAAGTATAATTAAACAGGTTAAATCTAATTCGTTTAATCTAACCAAACCAAATTATAAACTATAATTATTTAAAAATAAAACCGCATTAATAAATCGAAATTTTTTTATTACAAAATTTCGGGTTATTACAACCTATCCCCCTTAACAAATTTCGTCCTCGAAATTGAAATTACTCGACAGGTGGAAACAGTTGCGGATAATTAGCCCTCATGGCTTCTTCTCTTTCCCAAGTTGTTTCCTCCATCCCCCGATGTTTCCACAAAACTCGTACTAATCGGATAGTCCTATTGCGGATGCTCTTCTCCATACTATCCTGAATTTCAACCGGCTCTTCCTTAAAAGTTGCGTCTTCATCTATATCAAGATCTCCCCAGTTTAATACGTGTGTTGGCAGGGCAAGATACTTCCTTAACATAGAGACATGAAAAACATTATGCACTCGGTCGATTTGCGGCGGTAATGCTAACCGGTATGCTACTTGTCCAATTTTCTCCAAAATCTCAAATGGGCCGATATATCGTGGGGATAGTTTTCCCTTCCTCCCGAATCTAATTATTCCTCTCCGAGGTCTAATTTTCAGAAACACGTGGTCTCCCTCTTTGAATGACAAAGGTCTGTTTCTTTGATCCGCATAACTCTTCTGTCGGCTCTGCGCAGTAAGCAGTCTCTGTTGAATCAACTTGATCTTTTCCGTTGTGTCTCTGACCAAATCAGGTCCTAGCAATCCCGTTTCTCCGGCGTCAGTCCAACAAACCAGTGATCGACAAGGGCGGCCGTACAGAGCTTCGTAGGGTGCCATCTTGATGCTAGCCTGATAACTGTTATTGTAGGCGAATTCTACTAATGGCAGATGTCGTTCCCAATTCCCTGTGAAATCTAAGGTGCAAGCCCTAAGCATGTCCTCCAATATCTGGATTGTCCTCTCCGTCTGTCCATCAGTCTGCGGATGAAAAGCAGTACTGAGACGTATGTCAGTTCCTAGTGCCCTTTGCAGTCCTTTCCAGAACTGTGAGACAAATCTTGGATCTCTGTCTGACACAATTGACACTGGTACTCCATGAAGTCGCACGATCTCCTGGATATAGAGTATTCCCAATGCTTCCATGTTTTCCGTTATTTTCACTGGCAAGAAGTGTGCCGACTTAGTGAGACGGTCTACAATTACCCACACAGCGGTGTTTGACTTAAACGACCTCGGAAGTCCAGTCACGAAATCCATTGAGATATGCTCCCATTTCCACTGTGGAATTGGTAGCGGCTGCAATTCTCCTCCAGGCCTCTGGTGTTCAGCCTTAACTTGCTGACAAACTAAACAAGTCTTTACAAATTCTGCCACGTCTTTCTTCATTCCTTCCCACCAATATGTCCGTCGTAAATCGTGATACATCTTCGTACCTCCAGGATGAACAGCGAAATTCGAGTGGTGAAATTCTTGAAGCACGGCTTTTCGAAGTCGACCTAAGTTGGGTACAAATACTGAGCCTTTAAATCTCAAACTGTTATCCGCTGCATGCAGGGTCCAACCGGGCAATTCCTTTCCTGAACTGAGTTGTGATCTAGTGAATTCACAGTCCTGTTCAAAAGTCTGTGCCAACAGGATCTCCCGGTGAAGTGCTGGTTCTGCCACTAGTGCAGATAATCGCATCTGATCTCCATTAGATGACGGTTGCAAATTGAACTCGTTCAGAGTATCTATCATCTCCCATTCCTTCGCAGCTATCTTGGCTTTTTGTGCCCTGTCCTTTCAACTCAGGGCATCAGCAACAACATTTGCCTTGCCAGGGTGATATGACAGGGTAAACTTGTAGTCTTCCAAGTACTCCATCCACCTTCTCTGTCTCATATTCAACTCCTTCTGAGTGAACAGATACTTGAGACTTTTGTGATCCGAGAAAACCTCAAATTGTTCGCCATAAAGGTAATATCTCCAAGATTTTAGAGCAAAAACTATTGCTGCTAATTCTAGATCGTGAGTAGGGTAGTTCTTCTCGTGCGATCTGAGCTGTCTCGATCCATATGCCACGACTTTTCCGTTCTGCATCAGCACACATCCTAGTCCTTCCTTTGATGCGTCACAATATACTTGATAACCAATGTCCCTTTCAGGAATGATCAGTATCGGTGCACTGGTCAGTCTCTTTTTCAACTTTTGGAAAACTTTCTCACACTTGTCATTCCATTCGAACTTAACGTTCTTCTGAATCAATCTAGTCATTGGCTTGGCAAGAGTAGCAAATTCCGGAATGAATCTTCGATAATATCCTGCTAAACCCAAGAAACTACGGATCTCAAATACGGAAGTTGGCTGCTTCCAATCCAACACAGCTTCTACCTTGTTGTTGTCTACTGCAATACCATCCTTAGACACCACGTGTCCCAGGAATTGAACCTGCTCTAGCCAGAACTCGCATTTACTAGCCTTGGCATAAAGCTGGTTGTCTCTTAGTACTTTCAGGGCTACCCGAAGGTGTTCTTCATGCTCCACTCGATTGGCTGAGTATATCAATATATCATCAATGAACACCACCACAAATCTATCTAGATAGGGTTGGAATATCTTGTTCATGAGGCACATGAATACTGCTGGAGCATTCGTCAGTCCAAACGGCATGACCACGAACTCATAATGTCCGTATCTTGTCCTGAACGCGGTCTTTGAAATGTCCTCGTCGCGGATTCTCAACTGATGATACCCTGATCTTAGATCAATCTTTGAGAAACAAGTTGCTCCTCTTAACTGATCAAATAGGTCATCTATTCTAGGCAGGGGATAACGATTCTTGATCGTGACTTGGTTTAGTTGCCTATAATCAATGCACAGTCGTAAGGTTCCTTCTTTCTTCTTCACGAATAGTGCAGGTGCTCCCCATGGTGAAGTACTTGGTCGGATGTATCCTTTTTCCAACAGTTCTTGTAGCTGGGTCTTCAATTCCTTCAGTTCTGTTGGCGCCATTTGGTAAGGGGCTATAGAAATCGGAGCGGTTCCAGGTTGAAGATCGATGGAAAAATCAATCTCTCTTCGTGGCGGTAATCCAGGTAGATCGTCAAGAAATACATTTGCATACTCGCAGACGATGTGTGGCAGTCCTAACTTCTCACGATCAGATTCTTCCAACTGGAGACTAGCTAGCCATCCGAACAGTTGGTTCTGCCATTACGAGCGTCGAGTCGCCGAATTCACAACCTGTCTATCCCCCTTAAAACGAAAGCATGTCCCATCAGGGGTGAAAGCCGTTACTATCTTTTGATGGCAATCAACGACAGCTCGATGAGTTGACAGCCAATCCATCTCCATAATTAAGTCGAAGTCAGCCATCTCAATCACGCGTAAGTCACAGGTTAGTCGGATATTACTTACTTCTAACTCGCAGCCTCTACAGATTAGATTAACTCGTAAACTAGCGCTTAAAGGTGATGGTATTGTCATCTGGTTCTCTAGGGGTTCAGTATCTAACCCTAGCGCAGATACGCATGCTACTGATATAAACTAATGCGATGCTCCAGTGTCATGGAGTTGGTAGGCAGCGAGAGCTACGCGGTGGTTATCCTGGTTGACTCCTAAGGTGCTAAGGATCACCTTGATCTCTTTCAGCCAAGCTTCGGCTAAAGTAGGGTTAGGTTCGCCATGAAAGACGGGTGGTCGTTTTTTACAGAATTCGTTCAAAGCTTGTGCACGAGACATGGGACCATGGTTGATATTATTAGGAGGGGGTCTGTTAGCGTTGAGTGCCGTAATGAAGGCTTGCATGAGTTGTGCGAGGTCAGGGTTACCGTTGGTTCTGTTGGACGAGTCCTCACCATTGTTACGTGTAATCGCCATTCTAAAGTTGGAAATTCGTAGGAAATTTTGTCTAGAATACCCTTTTTGAAAATAATAGCACAGCACTACGGCAAAAATCTAAATTCGGAAAGGATTTGCTGCTGCTAAACGTTATCTTTGAGCACATATTTATACTGAAACTGACATGTGAGCAGGTCACATGTCACAAACAGTCAAATCCTAAGTGTTCTCACGTTTCGCTTCCCTACGCTTGGTAATGGCTCATATATGCCTATAACTACACCGTTAGCAAATAGGATATTTTTAGAGTAGCAAAAGTACAAAGTACGGACATTTATTCAGGTTATGCTCTCGGAAAGTGATCTACCCATTCTACCCAAAGCCGAGTGTTGGAACCTAGGGCTCTGATACCACTTGTAACGCCCCGCATTTCGGGAAAAGCGTTATGGATTATTATTACAATTTAAAGTCGGTCTAAACAGTAATAATAATAACCAAAATACATATAGATGGTCTATCCTTCACAGATTACAAAAAAAAAGTAGACTGGGTGGACTCTATGGCTCCATACGTTCCTTGATCTGGTCGTGCTCCATGTCGGCAGCTCCTCCGGCGCTATATTATTCCTCCTGTTCATCGTGACAATCTAGCATAATACCATCATCGTGGTATTATGCCAGGGCAAACCGTGAGCGAGGACGCTCAATAGATACCGTACCCCAACATTAAACTAGCAATTCTAGAACAATATTGTTGGCAGGTAAATAGTTGGAAATCATTTATCAAAACGGTAAGTTCATGCGTGTCAATGCATCAGTATCACATCAAATCAGAGTGCAGCTTAAATAAAATCAGTATCCCATTTCTACTCATATCAGAGTGCAGCTTTAATAAAATCAGTATCTCGTATTATTTCAGAATCCAGAGTATAGTGTCAGTATCTCGTATCATTTTCTCATAACAGCATTCTTCTTCAAATTTCAACCATGTCAACATCTCACATCTCTCGAAAGTTATTGGCCCGTTCTACAACCCCGTTCTAACGGTCACCAACCTTTCCGTTCGAAGGGTCGGCCACCCATAAACTGACTCCTCCAGTATGAGGTCCGCTAACTCCGCGTCACACACGACATAGTCCCGGCTACCCATATCACTGAATCCCCACCAGTTTGTTTATGAGGTCCGCTTGCTATGTGTTGTACTGAGTAAGTTCTAACCGTCAAATTCATCCGCGGAATTTGAGGAGAAACTTCAAACAGCACTACCGTATAGTTCCGTTGGGCTTTGACCACCAGTTCACCCCGGGGAACTGAGGCGGGACTCCAACAGCATCAACATCTCAACTTTCATCACATCAACATTTTCATTCTCATTTCTATCTTTTCCATTTAAAAACATTCGATCACTTTCTCGAAAAATGTGTCGGGTCGTATCGTCTTTGAAAAAGAACGTGCACATGCATTAATTTCATAAAACAAAATCTTCCGTTTAGAATCGTTCATGATAAACCTTCCGCTCGTAACCCATCTTACGAAAACATGTTACTTAACGACAAAAATTCTTTCTTCCGGGGATTTAAATCAAAACATAAGGATTCATTCTCGTTCTTGGATTTGCTGGCGTGTTTTAAGATTCGTACGTCGAATCGCCACTTGGTTTGTCTAAACCAAGAAAGTACCCTACTAGAAAACTCTAGTAGTTGAATCCGTTTGGCGTGTTTTAAGATTCGTTTGTCGAATCGCCACTTGGTTTGGGCTAAACCAAGAAAAAGCCTGACTAGACATGCTAGCCATAGATTCTATTTGTTAGTCTAAATAGATTAAGAATATTTATTCAATAATCCCGGAAAATCTCATTTCATTTGAAAAGCTCTTTTCTCAGAAAATTGGTCGGGCATTATAACTGCGTAAATCTGAAAAGTCGATTTTCATTCAGGCATTATAACTGGGTAATTTAGTTTCCCAAAAGTCCATCGAACATTATAACGGTGCATTTTGATAGTCAATTTTAATTCGTGCATAGTAACGACTAAGTGTGTTTTTTTCAAAGTCTAATTGTTCATAAAATCACTAATCACCAACATAATCACGTTTAATCATAATTAAGCACGTTTAAGCAAAATAATAACATAATCAATATGAACTAGTAACTACTAACCTAAGGTTAAGATAAAGTATCTACCTTAATTCCGATGATTAGTCGGAAGCCGATAAGCTAGTTGAATTCCGGCGGCGTAACGACTAGTCGACCTTTGCTCGAACGATTTCTTGCTAACTTATTCTACCTTTCTAAGATCTAGGGGTGGTCGAGGGTGGTGGAGTGTGGTGGTTTAGGATGAGTTCCAAGAAGAACACTCAAGAACTCACTCAAGAACACTAGAAAGCACAAAGTGGAGAAGTTGGGAGGTTTTGGTGTGAAATGAAGCAAGGAGAGTGAGCTATTTATAGTGAAGCAATGAGGTTCATCTCCCCCAAAAATAATCACTAGCCAAAAAACCCTCCCCACAAGTGTCCAAACAACCTTTTGCAAAAGCAAAAATTAGGTTTTAAAGACTAGTTTTAGGTTAAGAAATTCCCCACCAAATTTTCCACCAACTTAAAGATTAGTTTTAGGTTATAAGAAATTCCCCACCAAATTTCCCACCAACTTAAAGATTAGTTTTAGGATATAAGTAATCTCCCACCTAATCAAGGTTAGCTTTAATAAAATAAAATAAGAGTTGGGGATTTAATAAGGCTTCCGGACGCAGTGTGGTGAAATACCCGGTGTGTACGCGTTTATTTACGGCGCGAAAAGTATAATTAAACAGGTTAAATCTAATTCGTTTAATCTAACCAAACCAAATTATAAACTATAATTATTTAAAAATAAAACCGCATTAATAAATCGAAATTTTTTTATTACAAAATTTCGGGTTATTACATCCTACCTCAAGATTCAAGCTTTAACCAAGTGAAAAATGCAAAACCCTAGCTTCTCCGAGCAACCCCATCCGAATCTTGGCCTCCCGGAGTGATTGCAAAGAAACATGGGCTCCAAAACGCGTGTAGACGATGGATCTATGGTTTGTTTGACTTGAACTAGGGCTTGAATTTTTTTGTAGAGAGAGAGAGAGAGAGAGAGATAGAGCCTGGTTTGAGAGGGGGAGGGAGATGAATTTTCTCTCTCTTCTCCTCCTTTCATACTACAATTTCAAATAATTACACTACACACCCCTCATGTGACTTGTGTGCTACAAAACGGTTTTGTTTCCTATTTTATCTCACATTGACCACAAGTTTATTTTTTAAAACACTTTCACACATTTCCCCAACTTTATTTTCAAAAAATCTTTTAAAATCACGGGTTCTTACAGTGTAAGGATGGTTTAAGGCCTAATGCCCATGGTTTTACCACATGCAAAGTAAAAAAAATACATTACATAGATATTTATGTATGTAGTCTAGGAAACTAATCTTGGTTAATGTTAGTCACTTAGGCTAGGTTAGTGGTAGTGGACTAGTTAAATAAGTGGAGTCAAAATTAGGTTAGTCTACAATTTAAAAAGTCAAAATTTGTGCTGAAATTTAATTAGTAAAATTAGTATTTAAAAATATGGCAAATTTTTGGATTTAAAAATTTGGGATATTACACCTCGTATATCTAAGTGAATTGCAATCACGTACGTTGAAATCTTTTGAAAACAGAAATGCTGGGTATCCAAAAATGGTGCCCTAAAAATTACCAATCTTTTAACGTACTTAGCATTTTCCTTTCGAAAATCATTATCTGAAACCGGTGTACTTATCCTAACGTGTGTCAGTAGACATTTAAATAGGGATGGGCATGTCTGACACGAAAAATAAAATAAGTCTATATAATTGAGCTAAAAATAAACATTTTTATGAGTAATTGTATGTATCAGATATTAGTTTGAGGAAATGGCTACAATACACACCCATTATTTGGGTGTACTATATGTACCTATTGTATGGTCCAGATTATGCCACATCATCGGCAATCGTAACATTTTTTAGTTTTTCGTAACTTTTCAACAAAATGATTCGTAACATTTTCTATGTTCGTAACATTTTGGTGTGTCTCGTAACTTTTATAAATTAAAAAAAAAAAGCGTAACTTTTACAAATAAAAATTGTAACTTTTATAGGGGCCAAATAAGGGGTATGTATTGTAGTCTTTTCCTTAGTTTGATGAACTCTGAAGCTAAAAAAATAAAAATTTAGCTAAAAGTAAGACTTTTTGACATGACATGACAACACGAACCCAACATGACTTGAAACATGACACAAAATTCATAAATAAGATTCTACTCCCTCCGTCCCTTTTTAAATAATCCATGTGAGAATACGTGTAATTTCAAACCCCTATAAAACATGTTTCTCTAGATAACTTTTAAATTTGTTTTATACCAAATTAAAGTGCTCATTGAGTACTTTAATTTGGTGCCAAAAAAAATTAAAAACGTTATACGAAAGTATAATTTTAAACGTCCACAAAAGTACACGTTTCCCAAGTAGATCAATTAAAAAGGGACGAAAGAAGTAATATGTAACACGAAATTACCTGTTGCCCACCCGTACATTTCAACTTGTTTGATGCCAAGTTGAATCGTTCAATCTCAAATCCCCAATAGATTATCGAAAAGTTAGTTCGCACATACATGTGGGTACAAATCATGCACAGAGGTTTCTGTGGAGCCCATCTCGGTCCTATAAAGATTATCCGTACCACTCATTTTTCTTAAAATATTTTTTGTATAAGTACTTGTAAAAAATTAGCTCAATCGAATATCCGTAAAGGCTTTTTCAGAATTGATAGAACAAAAATGAGTGGTACGTCCTACGATTTTTTTCAACTTTTGGTTGGATCCCCCTTCCCTTTCCCCCGTTTTAATAAATTTTTTGCCGATCAAAAAAAAAAATGAGTGGTACGTCCTACGATTTTTTGAATAACCCCTTACCGTTACTTCATTGAGCTAATTTTTTTATAGAGACCCCAAGTTTTCCGTCCTACCACAAGTGCCACGACAACCTTTACCTAGTCCGAACGATTGTTGACCACCACATCCGCTAGTCTGCAATATTCACCCCAGCCCACAAACACAAATTCTTGGCGCAGAATATAATCCAAAGCACTTCAAAGACTCAAATATAACAAATAAAGAAGGTTAAAAAAAAAATTAAAATAAATAATTTGAATTATATCTTTACTTTTGCGCATGACCTGTACCTACACGTCTGTAAACATAGCCCAAGTGATATATATAGGACCCGGGTCTATTTTACCCAGTTCTTGACCCGCAAAATGGTTTTAAGTGAGTGCCAGAAAAAGAGGACCGGATTTTGACACTACACACACAGGTATTTCTAGTAAGGGCTCCCTCATATAAGCTTAAGTGCGAGATTTTTCGTTCGAGATCGAATTTCGACTATCCGAACCGTTAGATGTGTTTAAAATGCATTTTTAAGGTCCAACGCGTAGATTCGTCAAAAAAAAAATACCTGGAAGGGATTGATCTGAGCAGTTTTTGATAAAAATGTACATATACACATTTTATCGAAAACGGTTCAGATCAAGCCTTTCCGGGGTTTTTTTTTTCTAATCCACGCGGTAGACCTTAGAAACACATTTTAAACACATTTAATAGTTCGGATCGTCGAACTTAGATCCCGAACAAAACATTGAACACCTCCCAAATGTTCCCATCATGCAAGTTTTGCCCCAGCTTCAGCTTCTGGTGAGCCTGACGTCTCTAAATTTAAGACCTACTCAACACGAGTCTAGAACCTGGTCCAATTTGCCACCTCCACTTGTTTCATGTTCGGGTACCAGGAAATTCTTGAAGGAAAATCACTAAAGCTTATCTGGAATCATTTAGGACTAAATTGACTGTGGCCCTCCAGCTTTCCTACTATCTTCTTCCCAACTAACAACTGTCAAGTGATAAATAAAATCCAACTGATATTCTTTTGTGCCCTTTTTTTAATTTGGGGGCACCCACTTACTTGAAAAGGCAATTCTTCTATTATTTATGAGTGAAAGTTCTGTCCGGATGACAAGATAGACGGGGTTTTCGCATGAGCCTTCGTAGTTTCTACCGTGCGTTTAGGCCCCGTTCCGCTAAAAAAAAAATAGTTTTGTTTTAATTGAAAAACTATATCATTCCACTAACAATAAATCACTTAGTTTTTTTGCAAAACTAAAAACCAAAAAAGCTAGTTAGTGGAACAAGTTAGTTTTTTTACAAAACTAAACATACAAAAAACTAGTTTAATGGAACAAGTTAGTAGAACAAGTGAGTTTTTTTGCAAAACTAAAACATCCAAAAAAATCAAGTTAGTGAAACACCCCCTTATGTGGTAATTTAAATCGTTCATCTTATAAGATTCGCCAAGTAATATATTCACTCAAAAAATTAATTTAATCGGACATCGATAGATACAGTAAAAGATAATTTTTATTTTACAAAATGGACGGCCTGATCATGTCAGTAATTTTATTAAGTTAAACTATCTACGACTATCCATTTTGTAAATTACAATTCAATTTTTGATATACGTATCAATCTCCGATCAAATTAATTTTTGAAAGAGAGATATATTATTTATTAAACCTTAGAAGACGAACAGTTCAGTTTAATGCAATAAACGCATGACAAGACCCACAAGGATTGAAAGAGCTTTTTCTCTCCATTCATTAACTTACTGGTTAAGATAGGCAGGAGGTCCACGCGTTTCCGTGGGAAAACCACTAGGCTATGAGCCGTTAATTAACTGTCGACCCGTTTATAAACAATACTAAAACAAATGGCTTGAGAAAAAGGTCTGTTTTGTCGCGACCAGATCTGGACAACTGTACTTTTGAGCTTTGCTCCATCCATACTTCTACCGCTCTACGCAGTTTGCTTCGGCCGATATTTTTGTGGAAAAAATCACGCGTACACCGCATGCATGCACGCTATTTACACACTACATCATCCGAATCGTCCAAACACTTTTTGAACGTTCTGGATTTGAAATGCATTATGATCAGTCATAAATGCTTGTGGTGTGAGCGAATATGGTGTGCACGTAGCATTACTATATTTTTGTCCACTCCACTCCTCGCCCGATTATCACAAATTTTTCTCTTCCTCTAAAACAAATATTTGGATAAAAGTAAAATAATTCAAAGTTCTAGCTTTCAGCTGGCCGAGTACCCGGCAACTAGTTGGGCTAAATGGGCGAATTAGGCTAGTTAGTGAGGGACCTTATAGATCCTAAGCGGCAAGTACCCACCGCCTAGACTTTCTTTTCGAAAATTGAAATTTTCCCCTAGCTTTTTAGTTTTTATAGGAATTTGTTTGGGGAGTGATTTCAACACTCCTAAAAATTAGGTTAAATTCCTTAGAGACCCCTCATTTTTACTCATTTTCCACAGAGACCTCATAACCTTTAAAAGTGTTCATACTCACCCCCTCATCTATGCAAAATGCACAACACCCCTTACTCCGTTAACAGAATGACGACAAATGACTATAATACCCCTTAAAAAACACCCACACTCATCCTCTCATCTATGAAAATCATCCACAGTCACCCCCTCTATCTTTCTTTTATTTTTTTTAGTGTGTTTGTTTACAAAAAAAATTTGTTTTCAAAAATAAAATTTAGCGAATTTGTTTTTTTATTACAAAATCAGAGTGTTCATGTTTTATTTTCAAATTCGATTTAGGGCTGTCTCCAATGGTGTGGTGGATGATTGGCGGAGAAGGGAAGAGAGAGAGTGGCGATGGGTTGTGGGAAGTGGCGGTGGGGAAGGAGACTGAATTGGGGAGGTGAAGGAGGAGAGAGATTAGGGCTAGATAATACAAACACACACACACACATGTATGATATAACATGTATCTATGCACATATGTACACACATGGACATATATCTCAGCTAGGGCATTTTCGTCCAATTGGCCGGTAACATTTAGCCTTAAAACTTAACGGTAATGTAACAGAAGGGGTCAGTATGGCTAACGGTGAAAGATGAGGGGGTAAGTTTGGATGCTTTTAAAGGTTAGGGGGTCTGAGTGGAAAATGAGTAAAGATGAGGGAGCCTCTAAGAAACTTAACAAAAAAATTACGTATGTGTAAAAGATTCACTTAAAAACAAAAAGGGGAGTATAGATATATCAATTTGGGGTGTGTGAAAATCAATTACCATTTGTTTTTGGGATTATCTTGAAATGTCTTTCATAAGTTAAAATGTTTACAATTGAACAAGTAACTAGAATCGCAAAAGAATAAAAAACACCCACTTAAACTTTGTTATTCCAATAGAAACTATTGTCTAAGTTAAAAACAATTCAAGGAATCTTCAGTTCTTTCGCTATTTTAGCAATCTAAACTTGAAATTTACCCTACTACGTACAACAATCGTTATTGGAAAATAGCGACCATCGATTAATGTGTATATGTTGTACTCAATTTGTATATAAAAATGTATTATTCATAAATATGATAATCAATATTTTACTTTTACTCCTATTTAACCACTAAACACTAGGAGATAAATTGCAGAATGGCGATACATACACTCCCTGCGAGCCACTCCCAGTCACACCCTCTCTCACATGAGGTGTGGTCCCTAGATCTAGGGACCACACCCCATGTGAGAGAGAGTGTGACTGGGAGTGGCTCCCATGGATTGTACCTATCATTTTTGTAAATTGCAAGACCCTTCAAAATTTAAGTGTCATCAGACTATAACGCTAAGTACAACGAACGGTTGAAGAGCCTCGCGTTAAACTCGTGCTAAACGTTAATTTTTTAACATCCCTACGTTGTTGTCCTCATTATTATGGATTTTACAATCTTGTGACATGCATATAGAGACGAGTTTTACATTTTAATTTTCCATCAGCCCTTTTATGAGTTCCAATGAGAGTGTACCGACCGTGTACAAGCCGCCGCATAGGGCCCGCTTCAACCTCCTAAACAAAAAATCGGAACCGTTTATGAATTAAGAAATATTCATTTGAGCGATCTGATGAAAAATGAGCCAAATCGAATCACTGCAAGTGATCCAATTTTATTAATTACTCCCTTCGTCCCATTTTGTTTGTAGAATATTCCTTTGTCTCTGTGTCTATTGTCAATATCTTTCAATCTATAATATTTTTTATAATTTTGAAAACTTTGTAATACAGAACAAATTAAAATCTATCAAATAAAATTCATATTGCATATTTTTTTAGATTCATATTGAAAAATATAAGTAATAGATACAAAAGTGACAAAAGAAATAATTGACAAACAAAATGAGAGAAAGAGAGTAGTAAACAGTTGCGATCATTGATGTGAGGCCCAGAACTAAGCCTCGCGCGCTGTTTACTACTCAACCGTACCGATTAGTAAACCTTTGACCCCCCTTAGGAATGACAATATCGACCGAACCGATGGGTACCTGAACTATATAACCGGGTTTTTTCTCCGAACCATAACCGAAATATTCCTTGTAGGTGCGGATATGGTATGAGATGTGAGACAACCGAACGAGTTCGGTTTGGTTCGGTTCTGATTTAAGCTGATAACCGAACCGTTTCCCAAACCGAACCGAACCGGATATGTGTAATTACAAATTACCCTTCATATGCAAAAGTTTAGCATGTGTATAGCTTAAATGCATTGATTTTCTACTTAGATGTATATTAGTTTTGCATCCAAAATATGTAGATGCATATCGCATACCTTTTTAATTGACGGATCTGTGGCATTTTCAGTTTAACTGATTTTCATATTTGAATTTCGTCCATAATTATGTCATTTTTATTTTGTTTTCTAATATAACGGAGAGTACCCAAACCGAACCGATCACCAATTGGTTCAGTAATGGTTTCAATTTCTCCTGTCCGTTTGGGTTTCAGTTCAATTTTGAGTATGCATCTAGTTTTGGATAATGGATTCAGATATGGCAATATCCAAACTGAACCGATCCATTGTCATCCCTAAATCCCCCTGAAGCGACAGCTACATATTCAGTGAATCCCTTCTTATCCATGTGAATCACTTCAATTCAATAAAAAAAAAAATTAATAATAATAAACGAAATCAGTCGAATTTACCCCAGACAAGTCAAATCTCCCACTTGCTCATCCCACACGTGTTCAACACGCTGACATCTAATGAAACAGCTGTACTCTCCAGCACTTTCCTACTTCACTCTCCCACCCCTCTGGACCCAACCTTTTCCCTCCCCTAACGGACAGTCTGTCTTTTCCCATGTGCGCGTTTTCACTTATAATATCCTACTCTATATATACTATGCTATATATCTTCATCTGGAGTAACAATAATCACATCAGAAACATATATATATATAAACCCACTTTTGTGTCTTGTGTCCCCAAAGCAAACCCAAAGCTCAACTCTCCGCTCTCAAAACTTTTACTACTTGCTGCCACAACTACGTACCACTACACTATATTTCTGAAAATCAATCAAAAATGGATGTTTCTGGTCAATTTTCTGTCCCACTTCGATGTGGGTCACCAGCATTCTGGCCAAGCGACTTGAATGAATCGTCCTCCGACGGCGGCTGCGGCAGTTGGAGCACTGCCAGCCAGCCGGCAAACTTCTCGGATGAGGAGGTGATGCTGGCTTCCAGCCACCCGAAGAAGCGCGCTGGGAGGAAGAAGTTCAGGGAGACTCGCCACCCGGTGTACCGGGGCGTGAGGCGGAGGAACTCCGGCAAGTGGGTGTGCGAGGTTAGGGAGCCGAACAAGAAGTCGAGGATATGGCTTGGGACGTTTTCCACGGCGGAGATGGCTGCGAGGGCCCACGATGTGGCTGCCATCGCATTGAGGGGCCGGTCCGCCTGTCTCAATTTCGCGGACTCGGCTTGGAAGTTACCGATTCCAGCGTCGACGGACGCTAAGGACATTCAGAAGGCAGCCGTGGAGGCGGCCGAGGAGGAGTTTCGGCGGGGTACAGAGTCCGAGGAAATTTCAAAGGAAGTGGGTGTGGCGGAGGGAGTGTTTTTTATGGACGAGGAGGCGGTTTTTGGGATGCCTGAATTGCTTGCAAACATGGCGGAAGGGTTGATGTTACCTCCACCTCATCATCATTCTTACGGTGGAGATCATGACATGGAAGTAATTGACGCTGACGTGTCCCTATGGAGTTATTCTATTTGATATGATCTTTAGACAGGGACAGACGCTAAATTTACATGTTGGTTGAATGAACAATACAACAACATGCATTTAGTTGGGCAGTTGAATGTATATAGTTATATACTCTCTCCGTTCCAAAATAAGTATCTACTACGAAAAATAGTGTTATTTTTCAAATCAAAAAATTTAGTACTTCTGTTTATCGTTTTTCAAACTTTTTCGCACCAAATTAAAGTACTCATTAATTTGAAAAACGGTAAGAGAGAAAGTAAGGGACACTTATTTTGGAACGGAGGGAGTCCTTAATTTGCATAAATTTACTATCATATTTATAAGAAAATTTTGAGAACTTTATTATGGCGGTCGTCTAGACCAACCTGCCCTTACATCAATCCTTGTCTCAGAGTAGGACCTAATCAACCGGCCTGGTCCAACTTTTTTCAACTAGCTAGTTTCTTGTTTGGGTACCAGGAAATCTCTGAGGAAAGTCAGAGGAAAGTCACTCACACTTGTCTAGAATTATTGAAATCCAACCGTCCCTCCAGCTTTAACGAATGGTTCATACCCCAAATGAAAATTTCAGAGAACCCACAAATAAAGTCATTACGGAGGTTCAGTGACGTGTGTCACTACGAAACCCAAGTCTTAAGCGTCAAATGTTACAAAGTGAATTATTAAATCATGTTTTAGAGTTGCAGCAGATGTCAGAATCAAGGGCCCAATAGAGCCCCTGTCCACAAACAAAAATGATAGGTACAGACCCTCTCAACCACTTTCCACTACACTCTCTCTCACATGTGTGGTGGGGCTAACCCAGTGGGCCCCATCACACATGTGAGAGAGAGTGTGGTGGGGAGTGTTTGAGAAGGTGTGTACCTATCATTATTCGTCCACAAACCAAGAGGGAGAAAAGGGTTGAGTTGTACTCATTGAAAAAAAGCCAAAATCAGTCAAATTCAAAACTACCCCCAGACAATTCCAATCTCCCACTTGCTAATTCCACACGTGTTCTACACACATACTTAAGTGTACCCTACTTGTCCCCACTTGATCTTAAAATGGAACAGCTGTACTCTAACACTTTCCTGCTTCGTGACTCCATCCTGCTGGACCCTACCTTCTCCCTCCCCTAACACAGCCTGTCTTCTTATGATCCTTTTCCTTTCCCATTTGCACGTTCACACTTTTAATATCCTATACTCCTGCACTGTTTCCGCATATATATATATATATATATATGATATGTATCATCAACTGGCAGGGACGGAGTCAGGAATTTCACTATGCAAGGGCGAATTTCTTTTTTAAAATAACTTTGCATGTGCGAGCCTATATAATTCATAGAAAAATTCTTGTTTTCCCTGTATAATAGTAGAGGGTTTTTTTGGCTTGAAGGGCGCGACCGTCCCTGCTGCCCCCTCTAGCGCGCTCCATCCCTGTCTACTGGAGTAACTACAACCAATACATCAGAATCACAAATAAAAAACTGCTTTTGTGTCTTGTGCCCCAAAAGCAAACCCAAAGCTCAACTCTCCACTCTCAAAACACTTTCAAAACTTTAACTACTTCCTGCCACTACTACCAGTTACGACTCTGCTTGGAAAATCAATTTAAAAAAAAAAATGGATGTGTTTAGTCAATTTTCAGACCCACTTCCAGGTGGTTCAGCTGCATTCTGGCCAAGCGATTTACAAGAATCTTACTCCGACGGCAGGAGCACTGCCCGGCAGCAAGCGAACTTCGGACGAGGAGGTGATGAGGGCTTTCAGCCACCCGAAGAAGCAAGCCGGAAGGAAGAAGTTCCGGGAGACTAGGCACCCGGTGTACAGCGGCGTGAGGCGGAGGAGACCGTACTTTAATATTTGATAAGTACGGGAAGGTCATTGGGGTGTATATTTTTAACTGATTATCAGAAAAAGAAATTGGAACCCAAAAACATGGGAAATTCGAAGTGTGGATATGTGCAAAAATTACAAGGACAAATTTGTCGTAAAGACTCTGCGCCAATTGTCGTATGTAATTGCAAAGTACATTTCCAGTGATGATTGTTTTTGGCATTATATAACTGATTACAGGATCGAATTTTACATGTACATCAAGCATCCCTGCAATATGGAAAATAGAAATGAACTGGGCAATATTGCTCAGGAAGAAGAAGTCATCGATACAATAGGGTGTCGATCAAGGGCGGAGGCAAGTGGAGACAACAAGAGTCAGTTGATCCCTCTGAAGACTGAACCCCAGATTTCAATAGGAATATTACTAGTATACAGTATAAAATTGCTAATTGACCCTCCTTTTTTTTTGTTTGCCTAGCCTGTGATACACATTTGGTACAAAGTAAAAAAGGTGTTGGAAATAAAACTCTTCCTTTGAGTCAAGAATCTCACCAGTTCATTCTTCCACCGATTGTTCTCTCTCTCTCTCTCTCTCTCTCTCTCTCTCTCGTCCGCTCTCCCTCTTTATAAAGAGTAGGAATCAATCTAACGTTTCTCCTTTTTTTTTTTTGATCTCAATGCTCAGAAATCAGAATCAAATCCCTCTTTGTTCGAGAGTTTTAAAGAAGATTCTAAAAATACGAACAAAACAAAGGGGATTTTGGAGACCCTATCTCTCCTTGGTGAAATCCAAACCCTAGGTAAGTTTTTCCCCAATTTTTGTTATAGTTATTTGAGAGTTGTAGCCTCTGGGTGATCGTTGGCCATTGCTTTGGATTCTGAGTGTGATTACTTTACTGGTTTGTGTTGTGGGCTTGTTTTATAGTATAGATTTCTTCTTATTTTTTATTGGAAACAACAAAGTGACTAACAAAATTTCGCTCATGTTTCAAATTTTGAACCTCCCCCTTCTCTAAAATCCTGGCTCCACTCCTGGTGTCGATTAGGAAAATTCAGATTCAAGGTTGATGACAAGATCTGTGTCGATGGAAGACTTATTTTGAAGAGCCAATTTGCGAAGAAGATGAATCGTTATGCCCTGATAGCACATTTCTGTGATATAAGTTTTGATCGTCGTTTTTCTGGTTTAATAGAGTTGAAGATTGATGAAGATGGGATATGGATACAGCTATGTCAATGACAAGAGGAGGATTGCTCGAGCCTCAACTCAATAACAAGGGAGAGGCTTGTCTAGCCTTTCTCTATGCCATATCTTGGGAAAAAACTTTGGTGTCGAGTCGGCTAATCCAGGCCGTCCATCCGTGTTTTGGACGACTCAGATTTGTTAGGAAAAATTTACCCTTCAAAATTAAAAAAATGACACTAAACAGCCCCAACAAATCTAGGTCGTCCATAACACAGTTGGACAACTCGGATGAGCCAATGGATATCACGTGACCCACCCGGCACCAAAATATATTTTAGATGTGCGGTTGAGATTTACTTGGGTGTGTGATTGTACATCTACTATTCGTGATTGATGTTTTTCATGCCCCGAGAAAAAAATATACTAAAAATTTAAGGCCTTATTCTTGAATGGATTTTATGAGATAAAATCTAATTTTGATAAAATGTAGTTTTGTTTAGAGGTGTGATAAAATGATTGTTCTTGAATGGATTTTATGAGATAAAATCTAATTTTGATAAAATGTAGTTTTGTTTAGAGGTGTGATAAAACGATTGTTCTTGAATGGATTTTATGAGATAAAATCTAATTTTGATAAAATGTAGTTTTGTTTAGAGGTGTGGTAAAATGATATTGTTTTCCCAATGGATTAAATCTAAGATTGATAAAGGTGTTTTGTAAATGATTTTGTGAGATAAAATCTAGTTTTGATAAAATCTATCAAAACTAGATTTTATGAGATAAAACCCATTCAAGAACAAGGCCTAACTCAGATTAATACCAAGTTGAATTCTTCAAATTTGAATCCCTCAAAGTCATTAGAAACACTCAAAACCACGAGTCTCAAATGAAAACATCAAACAATGTTCCTTTTAAGTTTTCCTCGTCTTTTGGTGAGCCTGACATCATCTATGGGAATGGACGCAGAATTCGACTGTAGACGAGCACAGTAAAAATATTTAGTTCGGTGGGTGAATATATATAATTGTAAAATTTTTGAAAGTTTAGTACTATATTTTATAAGAAAATTTTGAAACTTGAGGAAGGTGGTCGTCCAGGCTAACCAACCTTTGCAACCGTCATTGTCTCGAGAGAAGGATCAACCCGATTGGATGGAAGATTATTTTCAGGGGTATAAGTTATGGATGGGGATAAGATAAGAGGGGGGTATTATTTTTTGAGGGTTGGCCCACATTGATGTGATGTTTATGGAAGGGGGATAAAAAAAATAAATGGTTTGGATGGAGGATTAAACAAATGGATAACTTTTGACTTGGTTTGGATACAAGGGAAATAAGAGGGGGTGGATGATGTCAAAACATGTCGAATATCTCTTTTGCCCTTTGTTTTTTTTTTTAAATGTTTTTTTTTAAATTAAGTACAATAAATTTATTAATTGGTGGAAGAATTGGTAAATAGTTGGAGGGGGCTAGTGCAATTTTCACATATATGTTGCATTTCCACTTTCCAGAGAATACACAATTGCTTTTTTTTTTTTTTCTTTTTTCATCGATTGTCTCTCTCTCTCTCTCTCTCTCTCTCTCTCTCTCTCGCTCTCTCTCTCTCCTAACCCCAGGACTCAATCTCATGCTTCAAATCCAAAATCGAAGGCTATAACGTCGGATTCTATCTAAGAGCCAGGAGGGAAGATTGTTCTACTCGGCGAGAGCTTCAAATCCAGCCGAACTAAACCACCATCGGTGCACCTTAATTGGATTTTCGTCCTTCCAATCAAGGGGTCTTTGATTTTCTTCCTCCAACAAAACCACCATGGGAGCTTCAATGAAGATGATCACAAAGACATTGATCAAGATCGATGGTCTGTATTTTCTTTTTTCTTTTTGTTTCAAAAATTTGTTGAAAAATTTCTTTTGTTTTTAGAAATTGTAATAGCCGGAAATTGAAAAAATTCCCACATCCAAAAATTGTAATAGCCAGAAGATGCGTTGGCTGTGAAATGAAGATGATCACTTGTGGATGGGGGTTGGGGGGAGGGGGATAAGGGAGGGTAAAACGGACAAAAAGCCTCCCCTCTATAGCCGGATAATTTTTGGGGAGGCCTGAGGGTGTCCAAAAATTATCCTGGAAAAAGCCCTTGCAAGGGTATAACAGAAGCGAGGGAAAAAATTTATCCGGCTATTTTGTGCATGGTGTTGCCAAATGGGGGATTAGCAGTGGGGCCCATGATTTTTTGGGAGTGAAAAATTACCAGGGGTCTATATCCCCCATCCAAATGGGCCCTAATTTCGGGCCCTAGTTTCTTGTTTGGGTACCAGGAAATTTTTAAGGAAAGTCACTCAAGCTTATCTGGAATCATTCAAATCCAACAGTCCTCCAGCTTTCCTCTTATCTTCCTTCCCAATGAAGCAAGTGTCAACTGATGAATCCAACGGATATACTCCCTCCGTTCCTATTTGTTTGTCCCACGTTCTCTCTCTTACTTTTTTTCAAATCAAAAAATTAAGTGCTTCCATGTATCATTTTTCAAATTTTTTCGCACCGAATTAAAATACTCATCGTGTACTTTAATTCGGTGCGAAAAAATTTGAAAAATGATACACGAAAACACTTTATTTTTTCATTTGAAAAGTGGCACGAATTTTCGTAGAGGACTAACAAATAGAAACGGATGGAGTATATATATATTTTTTCCCCCTTTTTTCAATGTCGGGACAGCCACTTACTCTTCGGAAGGCATCAATTCTTCCAAACATTCATTAATTTACAGGATAAGAATGGCACGTGGACCAAGCGTTTCCGTGGGAAAACCATGGTATGAGCCGTTAACCGTTAATTAACTGTCACCCCGTGTGTACTTGTCGCCTTAAGGAATGACGTAATACCTACAAAAACGCCTATTTCGTCGTTACGTGCCACGTCAGATCTGAACAACTGCAGTATCGAGGTTTCGGCTTCTTGTGGGGGAGATTGGGAGGTGGGATTGCACATGAGGAGTAAGCAACAATGCTATGGGTACACCACCACATATACACTCTAAATGCACACTACTCTCAGGTGACAAATGAGGAGAGACTCATTTTTTTGGGTGAGCTCCACATTGGGCTTCTCTTCATTTTTCACCTCAATGTGGTATGCATTTGGGGTGCACATGTGGTGTACCCATATCATTTTCCTTCCAGGAGTAAGTATCACGTGAATTTCCGAGCATTCATCCTTTTTTCTGGGACAATTTTAGAGAAAATTTTCATTTATCCTAATTTTTTTGTTGCATATGTGATGTCGTGAGTCGTAAAAGTTTAAATTTTGCTACTGTATTATGGACAAGATTACATATTCCAATAGAGCCTATTCGGGAATATAAATTCCCTTGGGGAGGTTGGATTTTATACTCCCTTCATCAAGAGCTACTTAATGTGGCTGTTTTACCCTCTCTGTTATGTCTCATGTGGTTGGCGTGGGCTAAAATAGAAAATACTTGTCACATTATCCCAATCAAAATAAACACCGAATTTCTTTTCCCTCCACCATTTCGATATCCCAAGGGAGGGAGTTTGTTGGGGTGTCCACCCATGGGGGTGATGCCCAAGGAATTGAATAATTTCTATTTGGAAAACTATTAATCATGCAATGCAATACATCTTGGTCAAGAAGACTATATAATTAGAAAGCTAGTATTATTATTTTGGTCAAGAAGACTAGAAAACTATTATTTGGAAAACTATTAATCAATGCAATACATTTCCATTTATTCTAACATTTTCGTTATGTGTGATGTCGTGGGTCTTAAAAGTTCAATTTTGGACATGATTACATATTATGGATATGATTACATATTCCGATGGAGCCTAGCTATCCGAGGATATAAATTCTCTTGGTGAGGTTGGATTTTGTACTCTCTTTATCAAATGCTACTGAATGTGACTCCTCTCTCCGTAATGTCTCATGTGGTTTGCATGGGATAAAATAAAAAGTCCTTGTCAAAACTCCAACCAAAATAAACACCAAATTCCTTTTCTTTCCACCATTTCAATACCCCAAGGGAGTTTGTTGGGTTGTCCACCCATGGGGGTGTTGCTCAAAGGAATTGAATAATTTCTACTTGGCAAAAGTATTATTCAAGGAAAGAGAATCTTGGTCAAGAAGACTAATTAGAATGACCGAAGAAGTATATTTTGATCAGTTGTGTATTCCACTGCTCTCTCTCTCTCTCACACACACACACACACACACACTAAAAAATGCTTCTAATATCATAAAGGTAGAAGTGAAAGAAAAAACAAAGTTTTATTAAAGAGTAGTTAAAACAAATAGTATTGTTGAAGTATTGAAAATAACATTAGTAGATAAAATAAAAATGTGCATTGTCCAATAGCATTTTGTGCTCAAAATTTGCCTAGTCTTCTAGGTTGTGAGTAAGAAGTTAACAAATAGCTCAAACTGCAAAACTAATCGGCGAGGAATTTCCATGCCTCCTGATACAGCAAAAATCATGGAACTTCAAAGTAAATTTTGACCCCCTGATTCTGACAGCTGCCTATTCATTGAATCCTTTTCCAATTCAATCTAAAATCAAGGGACAAGGGGCTGTGCAGTACCCCGGGCATAGCAAGGCAGTTGTGCCCTCAATTCGCATGTTTTTTCTTAGCCGTAACATGTGATCCCAAAAATTAACAAAAAAAGATTTGTGATCTTAATCTTTTATTTTATAGACCTTTTTTTCTGTATTTTATAGACCTTGATAACAATAACTTTGTAAAAAATAAAATTGATCAAGCATCATCAACCTAATAACTAATCACGTTTGTTTTTTTCAACAAACAAATAGCAAACATAGTTTGAAAAATACAAAACAATACTATTTGATTTTATTATTATGCCACAATTGTCCGATCAAGTAGATTTTACGGGGCTGCTGTAAGCTTCAAATGCTACAAAATGAATATTTAAATCATATTTTAGAAAATCGTGGAGCTGCCGGGACAACAACGTATTGACAACGTATATTGATCACTGACATCTGACAACCGAAGCAAGCTCTTGCCGAATTTGTATCCTTCATTTGTTTTGGTTCTGTTATATGTTCTTCTCATCTATATGCTGTAATATTTCTGTTGTTTTTTTTCTCGATACTTTGTAATTGCACTTTCTGTTAAATGAAATTCTCTCTTTATAAAAAAAAAAAAAAACAAATCATATTTTAGAGTTTGAGTTGATGCCTGAATCAAGGGCACGTGTACATCAAACCCCCGTCCAAAAACAAGAGGGTGAAAAGGATTGAGGTGTACCCATTGGAAAAAAAAAAAATCAGTCAAATTTACCCCAGACAAGTCAAATCTCCCACTTGTTCATCCCACACGTGTTCTACACGGATACATCTAAAAGTAAAACCTTAGCTTGATCTAGAAAGAAAACAGCTGTACTCTCTAACACTTTCCTACTTCACTCCACACCTCTGGACCCCACCTTTTCCCGCCCCAAACACAGCCTGTCTTCTTGTCATCCTTTTCCTTTCCCATGTGCGCGTTTTCCTACTCCTACTCTATTTCAGCATCTATATACTCCCTCCGTTCCTAAATAATGTCCCCACTTTCTCTCTCTTACCTTTTTTCAAATCAAAAAATGAAGTACTTTCGTGTATCATTTTTCAAATTTTTTCGCACCGAATTAAAGTACTCGTCAAGTACTTTAATTTGGTGCGAAAAAATTCAAAAAATGATTTACGGAAGTAGTTCATTTTTTTATTTGAAAAATGGCACGACTTTTCGTAGTGGAACATTAATATGGAACGGAGGGAGTATATTACTAAGATATTTATATATCTTCATCTGGAGTAACTGTAACCAGTACATCAGAATCATCTATAAAAACCCACTTCTGTGTCTTGTTTGTTTCCCAAAAACAAACCCAAAGCTCAACTCTCCACTTTCAAACACTATCAGAACTTTTATTTGCAGCCACAACTACGTATCACTACACCATATTTCTGAAAACCAATCTAAAAATGGATGTTTTTAGTCGATTTTCTGACCCACTTCCACGTGGGTCAGCAGCATTCTGGCCAAGCGACTTCCAAGAATCTTCCTCTGAAGGCGGCTGCGGCAGCTGGAGCACTACCCGGCAGCCTGCGAACTTCTCGGACGAGGAGGTGATGCTGGCTTCTACCCACCCGAAGAAGCGCGCCGGAAGGAAGAAGTTCCGGGAGACTCGCCACCCGGTGTACCGCGGCGTGAGGCGGAGGAACTCCGGCAAGTGGGTGTGCGAGGTTAGGGAGCCGAACAAGAAGTCTAGGATATGGCTGGGGACGTTTCCCACCGTGGAGATGGCGGCGAGGGCACACGATGTGGCTGCCATCGCATTGAGGGGCCGGTCCGCCTGTCTCAACTTCGCGGACTCAGCTTGGAGGCTACCAATTCCCACGTCGACAGACGCTAAGGACATTCAGAAGGCGGCGGCAGAGGCCGCCGAGGAGGAGTTTCGGCGGGGTTCGGAGTACGAGGAAATTTCCACGGAAGTGGGTGTGGCTGAGGGAGTATTTTTTATGTACGAGGAGGCGGTTTTTGGGATGCCTGAATTGCTTGCGAACATGGCGGAAGGGTTGATGTTACCTCCACCTCATAATTCTTATGGTGGAGATCATGACACGGAAGTACTCGACGCTGACTCATCCCTATGGAGTTATTCAATTTGATACTCCTATTATTTGCATTTGGGTTTCCTTTTTTTTGGTTAGGAGAGGAGAGATTTCAGAAACCGTCCGTTTTATATTTGATAAGTACGCGAAGCTCTTTGGGTTTTATATTTTTATGTGATTATCCGAAAAAGAATATTGGAAAAGGACATATAAAACCCCCCAAAAAAAAACATACTGGAGTACTTAGAGAACACTCTTCTTGTAAACTGTCGAGTGTGGAGATATGCAAAAATTACAAGGACAAATTTGTCATAAAAGCCTCTGTCAAATAGAAAGCCAATTGGCATTGCGGCCTCCTCTGATGGGAATTAAGCTTGCACGATGGGGTATTAGCTAATTAGTCGTAGTAGATTATTCTCTGTCAAAGATTGGATAGAATCATGCCAATCAAAGGATTTTGGGAAGAGAATTAAGGAAAATATGGAGCTTACCTTTTTGAAGAGGAGTCAGATGAGGCGAATTCACATTCAAGAAGCTTGATGTCGATATCTGGTGTCGATGGAAGACTTATTTTGTAGATCCAATTTGCGTTGAATGGATCCAGAGAAGAAGAGGGAGGAGGAGGATGAATAAAGAACTGTGACACAGGTTTCTATGGATTGATAGTTTGTGAAGAAAATGAATAGCTGTGCTCTGATAGCAGATTTCTGTGATAAGTTTTGATCATCGCATTTATGGTTTAGTAGAGTTGAAGATTGATGAAGATTGGTTTTGGTTAGAGCTATGTCAATGACAAGAGGAGGATTGCTCGAGCCTCAACGCAATAACAAGGTAGAGGCTAGCTTGTTTTGGAATTTAAGGAGATGATTCAACTGCCAGAGCTTTTTGCTTAGAAGGGGTTGAGATGAAATCTAGGCCGCCTATCCAGGCAACAGACTGCTCAGATGTGCACAACACGGTGCTATGCGGTGGTTGCACAACAGCGACCCCCTTTCGGTCTTTTTGGACCTTTTTTTTTCTTCTAACTTTTCGTTGGTTGTGCTCTGTCTAGCCCTTCTCTATGCCATATTTTGGCTAGTTTGGGGTTAGCCTTTTTCTTTGTTGATGTATCATTTGTCGAGTTTTAATAAAAAGACTTTGCCGATCAAAAAAAATGTAGCCCAATGAGAGTTCACCCAGCCAAAACTATATATGAATGATGGCCATCTTCATCTTCAGAGAGCTTAATGCTGAGGACTTGCTTAATAGCATTGTAGATATAAGTCCAATTTTCAAACTGGTTTATTAATATGCAGAATCACCTAAAATTTAAAATGTGCTGTTGAGATTTATTTGGGAGTGTGGCCTTACACACCCAAGTAAATGTCAACCACGTACTCTGAAAGAGAATTTGAAGATCATTGTGCTTCTACGTACTACTCGTTATTGATGTATGTCATGCACCCGAGAAAAACATGCATATGCTCAATCCCTCAAGCCAGCAGAAAAACTCAAAACATTATCCGTAAGTCTCAAATGAAACATCAACAATGTTCATTTCAAGTTTTTCCCGACTTTTGCTGAGCCTGGCATGATCTCTACAAGGGACCAACACAAAATTCAAGTGCAGGTTGAGCGAATACTATAAAAACATGTTGGGCAAACAAACGTATATAGTTGCAAAATTTTTAAAAAATTATTACTATATTTATAAATAAAAAAAATTAAAATAAAGCGGTCGCTCAGACTTGTTAAGAAATAGTCCCAAATTGCCTAGGAGTGGAATGGGTGATCACTTAATATATGCTGGGACCTCTCCACTCATTGCCAATTAGTTTTGAGATGGATATAAAATTTCCACGTGGTATCAAAGTGGGGCCTATTCCACTCCACATTTAAAAAAAAAAAAACCACAATCCAACACCCACGATGACAGACCAGTAAAAAAGGCTACACGATGATAGGACCCAAAAAGTGATCACATGTAACAGAGCTCAAATGCGACTACACGTGAGGGGGAATGTTAAGAATATTAAATTTTGACCGAAACTCTTAAATTTTTTCAAAAATACAGAATAAGTCAAAATAAGCAGCTTTACTACTTAGGCCAAACCTAACCTTAATATGTGCTGGGACCTCTCCAAAACCCGCGCTTCCATCCGTCCTTGTCCCTAGAGTAGGATGTAATCAACCCTAGAGCCTGGTCCAATATTTTTTCCACTAGTGTTTGTTTGGGTACCAGGAAATCTAGTCAGTCAAGCTTATCTCGAATCATTGAAATCCAACACTACCTCCGCTTTCCTCTGTGTCTTCCTTCCCAACGAAACAGGTGTCAAATGTTGATAAAATCCCCAACGGATAATTCTTATTGTCCCTTTTTTTAATGTGTGGACACCCACTTCTTAATTTCAAAGGCATCTTTCATGCAGTCACTAGTATACTGCTAGTAAGGATAAGATAGCCACGTGGTCCACGCGTTTCCATGGGAAAAGCTCAGTTTATGAGCCGTTATTAAAAACTCAGTCTACCTTTAGCAAATAATTCATAATTCGAATTATTAAATTATTTATTTTGTCTTTATTTAATTTTTTTTTATATTTGTTAATTTTGCGTTAAAATTTTGTAATTTCTGGTCAAACCAAGTATTTTTTTAATAAAGCCAAAAAATACTTGGATTATTGGTACAATTTTGGTTTTATTCAAAAAAATTTTAGTTTTGACCATAATTTTATACTTGTTAGATTTGTCTCATCAAGAGGAATCTAGAAACCACAAACTTTTGACGCAAAACTAACAAAATACAAAAAAAAAATTTGAATAAAAACAATGAAAAAACTAAAAAACCGAATTAAGTTTTTTTTGTCAAATCACCATGTGTGTACGTTGCGCCTCACGTAAGGAATGAGGCAACACCTACAAAAAGGTTTATTTTGTCGAGACGATCCACGTCAGATCTGAACAACTCTAAGCATTGAGCTTTGGGCTTGTTGTAGGGGAGATTGGAGGATGAGGTGTCGTAGGGGATCCTTTTGAGTTTCTGTAAACGGCCCCTTTTAGGAGCCTCCGTTAAATAATTTTTTTTCCCGAAAAGAGAAATACTACAAAACAATACTAGTATTTGACTTTATTACTAACCTATGGTTGTCCGATCAATTAGGATTTTACGAAACTCTTGTAACTTGTAAGCATCAAATGCTAGAAAGTGAATGATTTAAATCATGTATTTTAGAGTTGAAGCTGATGCCAGAATCAAATATTGCTCCACCCAGATCCAAGACCAAGAGTTCGGATTCAAAATTGGAAACTTGACAGGATTCATCAATTGATTCAGAAGGGAAAAAAAAAAAAAAAAAAACAGAGGACACCACCATGGAAGAGAAGTTGAGTTCTACCTCTCTCTCGGATTAGGAACAGGGCACTCTCGTTCAGACCATGTATTGCAAAAACAAGAGCCCTGGAAAATCTTACAAGAATTTTTGAGTGGGAAAGACTTGAAAACAGAGCATCAAGAAGAACATGGGAGACGGGGGAATGAGAAAAATCCAAACGGCGCTGATGTGATCACTTAACTGACATGGAACACACTTACTTTAATACTCCAGTAAAACCCCACTTGTCCCCGCTTGATCGAAAAAAAAAAAAAGGAACAGCTGTCCCCTCGCCTTCTCCCACTGCCGTTCAAATCGATCATGTGCACTATTTTAGTGACAAAAACGGACCGCCCACACACTCTTGTGATCGTCTCCAAGAGCCGCACCTAATCTTCTGATCGAAAACAAGTTTCGCCACCTTTTTTCTCTTACCAGAACTTTGACCAGTGCTCCAATGGCCTTCGAGTGATTATCCAACTGCTTCGTGTTATCCGGTGCTTCAACCAAAGCTCTGATACCAGTTTGTTTTTGTTGTGCCCCAACAAACACCTCACTCACAAAAATAGTAAAATCAAAAGAAAGCAAGACACTCAAATTTACGTAGTTCGGCCAAATCGGATCTACTTTCACGGGAAGGAAATTTTCATTATAATGCGAAGAATTCACAAGCTTTATAGAGACTTGATCAACGACGGTAGCCCCACCTTGGAAAGTCCTGTAATTCCTTTCGATCCATATAACATACACAGATAGATGCAGCAACACCACCCGTCACGTCCAAGAGTCAAATATCGCTCCACCCAAATCCAAGACCAAGGGTAAAAGTTTTGTAACGGATTCAAAATTGGAAATTTGAAAGGTTTCATCAATGGATTCAGAAGGGAAAAAAATACAGGGGACATCACCATGGAAGAGAAGTTGAGTTCTACTTCTCCCTCTCTCTCCCTCGGATTAGGAACTGGGCACTCTCACTCATTCAGACTATTATGTATTGCAAAAACAAGAGCCTGGAAAATCCTATAAATACTCCTACGGAATTTTGAATTTTTGAGTGGGAAAGAGTTTTGTGGGTTTTCCTTGAAAACAGAGCATCAGAAGAGAAGAAGATGCGAGAGAAGAGGAATGAGAAAAATCCAAACCACGTGGTCTCTCTCCGTTAACTTTCCCTTGGCTGTTGGCTGCTCTGGATCATGTGGTCGCTTGCCGCCCCTAACTGACGTGGAACATTTACACCCACTTGCTCATCCACACGTGTTGTACACCCTTACTTAATACTCTCCACTTGATCCAAAAAAAGGGACACCTGTCTCTTTCTACCACTTTCCTATTTGCTGACTCCCACTCCTCTGGACCCCACCCCAGCTTTTCCCCCCTCCCCTTACACAGCCTGTCTTCCTTCCTTCCTTCCATAGCGTGTTTGCGTATTCACTCATAATATCTTATGACTCTACTATTTCCGTGCCTATATATAGTGATACGATATTTTTATCATCTGGAGAGTAACTAAAATCCCAATCATCATATGACTAAAATCCCACTTTGCGGCTACATGTGACCCAAAAGAAGACACGACTGAACTCAAGTCCAACTCTCGATCTCCACTTTCAAGACTTGAGTCTACATACCGGTTGCGACTCTTTTCGGAAAAAACAATCAAGAATGGATGCGTTTGGTCAATTTTCTGACCCATTTCCATCTGGGTCAGCAGCATTCTGTCTACGCGACTTACAAGAATCTCCCTCCGACGGCGGCTGCAGCACCTCTAGCACTGCCCGGCAGCCGGCGAACTTCTCGGACGAGGAGGTGATGTTGGCTTCCAGCCACCCGAAGAAGCGAGCCGGGAGGAAGAAGTTCCGGGAGACTCGTCACCCGGTGTACCGCGGCGTGAGGCAGAGGAACTCAGGCAAGTGGGTGTGCGAGGTTAGGGAGCCGAACAAGAAGTCAAGGATATGGCTGGGGACGTTTGCCACCGCGGAGATGGCGGCGAGGGCCCACGACGTGGCGGCCATCGCATTGAGGGGCCGGTCGGCCTGTCTCAACTTCGCGGACTCGGCTTGGAAGTTACCAATTCCCGCGTCGACGGACGCGAGGGACATTCAGAGGGCGGCGGCAGAGGCGGCCGAGGAGGAGTTTCGGCGGGGTTCGGAGTCCGAGGAAATTTCCAGGGAAGTGGCTGCGGCGGAGGAAGTGGGTGTGGCGGATGAAGTGGGTGTAGCGGAGGGAGTGTTTTTTATGGACGAGGAGGCGGTTTTTGGGATGCCTGCATTGCTTGCCAACATGGCGGAAGGGTTGATGGTACCTCCACCTCATCAATCTTACGGTGGAGATCATGACATGGAAGTACATGACGCTGACGTGTCCCTATGGAGTTATTCAATTTGACACTACCGAGAGAGTGATTTTTTTTATTATTTCATTTTTTATAACTAGATGTCCATACCAGCTTATGCGCATCTCAACAGCTTGCATTTGGATTTTTGTTAGGGGAGAGATTTCAACAAAACCGTACTTTATATATTTGATTAAGTACGGATAGATCATTGGGTGTATATTTTTTTTGGTGATAATCAGAAAAATAATGGAAAACAACATTAAAACGAAGAAACGTGTGCCAGAATTCGTTAGTGAAGACAACTTCATTTGTGTAAGGGTGGATATATGCAAAATTTACAAGCACAATTTTGTCATAATGCTCTTCTAACTTCCGCTTTGGTATTTTATCGGATAACTCCTCCCTTTAACCTTTCAGTACATCGAAACAATTGGCATTGCAGCCTCCAGTGGGAGGCTCGCGTGGTGGAGTATTAGCGTAGTGGTACGACGTCTTTATAATTGAATCGTCGTGCCTAAATTGTGAGAACTCTCGGCCACATGAATAAATCAATGTGCACCTCAGCTCCCGATTCTGAGCCCCTACGTAAATGTGACAGAAGTTCGATATGCTATCAGCGTGTGGCATCGCCATTCTACCAATAACTCCCAAGAACAGACCAGTTGGACAAGTGCATCAGATGAGAGTTGATCCAACCAAAACTATGAAAGTTTGAATGATTGCCATCTTCAGAAATCTAAGTGAGAAGAGAAAATTGGGATCAGCTACATTTTGTATTTACTTATCAAGTCATGGGCATTACAAAATCACCATTCTTAAAGGAAAATGAAAAAAACATAGATCAAATTTCACAGTGATGACGACGAGATTCAATCATTTAAAACAAAAACAAATTAGTTTTTTTTTTTGTAACAGCAAAAAGATTTTATTGAAGAGGATTGTTCCTTTCATGCATCAATCTTCCAACAACAAGCATTCGTCAGCAGCTTAGTATAATTTTCTTAAGGATGTGCTATCTCAATTTTCATACCAAAGTAAGAAAGATTTGCATTAAAAAAGATAGAACTGCAAAAATTCTAAATAATAAAGCTAACTATTTCGGTTAGTTATACAACTCCTCAAATTATTCTTAGGGAAGAGGATCCGCTGTCCCAAACTTCATGTCCCAACTCCATGTCCCGTTCATCCAAACCGTCCATCCGAGTAATCAACGGCTCAGATTCCATCTCACCCCAAACAAATCTGAGCCATACACATTCATCTGCGAATCTGAGCAGTCGAGTACTCAGATGGACGGCTCGGATGAACGGGACACGAAGTCGGGATAGGGTTTTCGGGACAGCAGATCCGCAACCAAATTATTGAGTGTCGAAACAGCCAGTTGAAGAACTAACTATATATTGCCAGAATGTTTCCGGTCATTAAATACATCAACAAATTTAGTAAGACATCATCAGAAAATTTATTGAGACCCCAAAGTTTGGAGAAAATTTAATATGACTCCAAAGTTTCATCACTTATGAATAGACCCCTATGTTTCAGGGATTCGGGGGGGGGAATGGAGCAGGAGACGGATTCGCAAAGGGGATATGCCTATCTCCACCCCCTAACCTATCCCCAAACATTTTCACCAAAAAAAAAGACTCCATATCCTATCCAATCTCCAAATAGATATCTACCGAACCATTCGGACTGGAGATTGGATCGAATTCGGACAGGTCAGAGGAAATGGCCAAACCTATCTATTAGTAACTTTTGACTGCCTGATACTGACAGCTACTGTTAGGATCAAGCGCTTACCATCTCATCAAAACCCACAGGTGTTAGTGAAGGCACAACTTTATTTCTTTATACTCTATAGTGCCCAAGCGCCAAGGGGTCAACTAAGACTTAGCAGATCCACATCCATTCAGTATTTCAGCAAACTGTGCTGAGGTTGAGATGTACAAACCTGAAATTATCCCTTTAAGTGAGATAGCACAACCTGTCACCCATTCATCCAGTGTGTTGGAAATTGGAGAATTGGCAAAGTTAAAGTCAAGGCTTAAACAGGTAGTTGACTATGAATCAGACACCCCACTAGATGAAACTGCTTGGATGTAAGTCCAAGAGGGAGTTCAAAGAAGCCAACTCTTTGGCTTTAGTTAAATTCATGGCTTTAGAAATTGAGCAGAAGGTCCAAGAAACAAATGATTGGGAAGAATCATTGGCTGAAAGATCTGACTGGGGGTTCAAGCCAAGTGCAATCGAAGAAACCTTCATAGGCTATGTGGATTCCCAAGATCCTTTAGAAGAAGTGGAATTGGGAGATAGAGTTGTTCCAAACACTGTGCAGATCAACAAGAAACTTGATGCTACTTCAAAGGCCAAGTCGATTGTAGTGCTGAAGGAGAATAAAGATTGCTTTGCTTGGAGTTACAAGGAATTAACAGGTTTGAGTAGAGATTTGGTTGAGCATAGACTACCTATCAAACCTAATTTCAAACTTTTTAAACAACTTGCAAGAAAGATGTCTCCTGAAACCATAGTGTTGGTTAAGAAAGAAATTCAAAACCTTTTAAATGCTGGTTTCATTAGGACAGCAAGATATGTGGAATGGTTATCAAGTATTATTCCGGTTATTAAAAAAAATGTAAAGATTAGGGTTTGCATTGATTTTAGAAATTTGAATACTACAACTCCTAAAGATGAATATCCAATGCCTCTAGTAGACATGCTTGTAGATAGCTCTGCAGGTCATAAGATCATGTCTATTATGGATGATCATTCAGGGTATAATTAGATTTGTATAGCTGAAGAAGATGTTCATAAAATTGCATTTAGAGCCCCTGGTAACATTAGAACCTTTGAATGGGTAAAAATGTCATTTGGGCTAAAAAAATGCTAGTACTGCATATCAAAGAGCTATGAACACTATTTTCCATGAAATAATTGGGGGGTTTTTAGAATGTTATATTGATGATATCATTGTGAAATCCGAATCCATTGATGATCATATAGAGCATTTGAAGACAGCTTTTTCAAAGATGAAGCATTATCAACTGAAGTTGAATCCTGCAAAATGTGCTTTTGGAGTAATAGCAGGGAATTTCTTGGGATATCTAGTCCATAACAAAGGTATCCAAGTTTATAAGAATAAAACTAAGGCTATTATTGAAGCAAAACCTCCTTCAAATAAGAAAGAATTACAAAAATTTCTTGGTCAGTTAAATTTTCTTTGAAGATTAATATCTAATACTGCAGGGAAAACTAAAGTCTTTTCTTCTTTGTTGAAGTTAAAGGATGAAGAGCACTTCGAATGGACAGAGGAGCATGATGATGCTTTCAAAGCCATCAAGTAGTACTTGATCAATCCTCCAGTTTTAGTTCCACCTAATAAAGGAGAGCCTGTGAGTTGTACTTAGCAACAAACTATGACTCAATAGGAGTTCTGTTAGCTCAAGACAATGATGAAGGCAAGCAGCAAGCTATCTATTATCCAAGTAGGTTTTTAAATGCTTGTGAATGTAGGTATTCTGCAGTAGAAAAGTTGTGTTTGACTTTATTTTTTGCTTCGAAGAAACTCAGGTACTATATGATGCCTAGAGTAACTTATGTAATTTCTCAAACTGATGTTACGAAATATATGTTGTCTCAACCTATGTTTAGTGGCAGGATTGGGAAGTGGATTGTGTCTTTGATTGAGTTCAATCTTGAATATGTTCCACAAAAATCAGTTAAAGGCCAAGCTTTAGACAATTTTTTAGCAAATCATCCAAATGGAGTTGAAACTCCAGAGATAGCAGATGTTGATTTAGTTACAATTAAACCATGAAAAATGTGGTTTGATGGTTCTAAAACATGTCAAATGGCTGGAATTGGAATTGTATTAGAATCTCCTCAAGGTTTGAAAACCAAATTTGATTTTCAAATAAATGAAGGAGAATGTACAAATAATCAAGCAGAATATGAAGCATTAATTATGGGATTAGAAATTTTGCTAACTTTGAAAGTAGATATAGTTGAAGTCTTTGGAGATTCTCAACTGATTATAAATTAAGTGAATGGAGAATTTGGTTGTCATAGCCTTGGACTGATACCTTATCAGTTCACTTATGTTCCAAGATTCTTTAATGGAGAAGCAGATGTAGTTGCTCAAAGAGCATCAGGATTTAAGTTTATAACTGACGAAAGTAAAGAGTTTTTTCAATTAACTCTAAGGAAGTCTCTACCTATGCTTTAGGAATTCGACTCAGTTCGAAGTAGTTTAAGAAGTAGTTTTTAGAAGTAGATGATAGTAGTTCTTGTAACAATCAGGTGTTCGAAGTTCTTGTTGTCTTTCTATTTGAAGTTGAAGAAGAATTCGAAGTAAGCCTACTTTTAATTTATCAAAGTACCTTGTTTCTTTATTGTTCTTTAATTTCCTAAGTAAATTGGTTTATATTTCTTCACTTTGAAAGAAAAATCCTCTTAACTGAGGTAATTGAACCATTCAAACACAATCGTCTGATTAGATTTGATTTTCCAAAGTTAATCTGAGGGAAAAGACTTAAACGCTCTCTCTCGCACGCTCGCACACAATTATTTTCCGTTTGTAAAGAAGTAAAAGAACCAAATAGAGAGACAACTCCTCTTCATGTCAGTAAGTCTCCACATCCTCCATTAACACTTGGAATATAACGGAGATACAAACGGGCGTTTTCCTCTCTCTTTCCTTAAAATCGGCTTCTAGGCCATCTCCAATAATGAAGTTAAACCCACAAATTAGTCAGACTCCAAAACAGTTAACTAACTCTTTCATATTTTTTTTTTTTGCCGCAATGGTATAGTTACAGTGCAACTAAATTGTGTCAGTTGTGAGAAAAAGTTAAGGCAGTGAACTGTCACTACAACAGGAGAAAGAGAACTGTGTCAGTTGTAGTGGCAGTGAACTGTCACTATAACTATGGGAGGAGAGAGGAGAGAGAAAGAGAGAAAAGGGAGTGTGGGTCTCAAAGGGAGAAGAGAGAATGGAAAAACGAGAGAGAGAGAGAGAGGGGGGGGGGGGGGGGGGGGAAGCAGAAGAGAGAAAGGGGGGGAGGGTATGACACTTTAACAACATTTCAACAATACTACTGCAACACTCATCAACTTAACATCACATTTTTAAAAACACATAAATGAGATCCACTTTTTACACTTTTGTGTCATATAACATCACATTTTTAACTTCACCACGAGAAATGGCCTTACTTTCTCTCTCTTACTTTTCTTTAGTTGAAAGCCTCTTTCTTCGGATCCAGGTGCTGATGATCACCCTTGGTGAGCACATTCGGACCATCCATCTCCACAATCGACGGTTCTCCTGGCCAGTCATTCTCTACCCCGAAAATCACCCCGGCTGAGAGTTTGATAGACTCAAATCAAAACGAAGTGGAAGATCTGTTTTTCTTTGCATTTCAAAATGTACCTTTGTTATCGAGCCACGTCGAGGTGCAAATTACCAGGTCACTTGACAAAAAAGAAAAGGTGGATTCACTTGAAGTAAATCTGGACCTTTGAATGTCAAATTCTCGACACTTTCTGGATACCTAGACTCTCCGATGAGAAAAATACAAACGGCGTGGTCTCTCTCCGTCAACTTCCCTACATTGTTGGCTGATGCGGTCACTTGCTCACACTAACTGACGTGGAACATTTATACTCACTTGCTCATCCCACGCGTGTTCGACACAATAACTTAATACTCCAGGTAAAACCCCACTTGTCCCCACCTGATCCAAAATAACGAACACCTGTCCTCTTCCTAACTCTTTCCTATTTGCTGACTCCACTCCTCTGGACCCCACCCCATCTTTTCCCCCTCCCCTAACACAGCCTGTTCCATAGCGTGTGCGCGTATTCACTCATAATATCTTATGACTCTACTATTTCTGCGTCTATATATTTTTATCATCTGAAGAGTAACTGAAATCCCAATCATCATATGACTAAAAACCAACCTTGTGGCTTGTGATCCAAAAGAAGACTGAACTCAAGTCCAACGTCTCTCTCCGCTTTCAAGACTGAGTCTCACTTGCCGGTTACGACTCTTTTGGGAAAGAAAATAAAAAAAAATGGATGCGTTTAGTCAATTTTCTGACCCACTGCCATCTGGGTCAGCAGCATTCTGGGTAAGTGACTTACAAGAATCTCCCTCCGACGGCGGCTGCAGCAGCACCTGGAGCACTGCCCGGCAGCCTGCGACCTTCTCGGACGAGACGGTGATGCTGGCTTCCAGCCACCCGAAGAAAAGGGCCGGGAGGAAGAAGTTCCGGGAGACTCGCCACCCGGTGTACCGCGGCGTGAGGCAGAGGAACTCCGGGAAGTGGGTGTGCGAGGTGAGGGAGCCGAACAAGAAGTCGAGGATATGGCTGGGGACGTTTCGCACCGCGGAGATGGCGGCGAGGGCACACGATGTGGCTGCTATCGCGTTGAGGGGCCGGTCGGCCTGTCTCAACTTCGCGGACTCGGCTTGGAAGTTACCGATTCCCGCGTCGACGGACGCTAAGGACATTCAGAGGGCGGCGGCAGAGGCGGCTGAGGAGGAGTTTCGGCGGGGTTCGGAGTCCGAGGAAATTTCCAGGGAAGTGGCTGCGGCGGAGGAAGTGGGTATGGCGGATGAAGTGGGTGTAGCGGAGGAAGTGTTTTTTATGGACGAGGAGGCGGTTTTTGGGATGCCTGCATTGCTTGCCAACATGGCGGAAGGGTTGATGGTACCTCCACCTCATCATTCTTATGGTGGAGATCATGACATGGAAGTACTTGACGCTGACGTGTCCCTATGGAGTTATTCAATTTGACACTACTGAGAGTGAATTTTTTTATTATTTCATTTTTGACAACTAGATGTCCATACCAGCTTATGCGCATCTCAACAGCTTGCATTTGGATTTTTGTTAGGGGAGAGATTTCAACAAAACCGTACTTTATATATTTGATTAAGTACGAATAGATCATTGGGTGTATATTTTTTTTGGTGATAATCAGAAAAATAATGGAAAACAACATTAAAACGAAGAAACGTGTGCCAGAATTCGTTAGTGAAGACAACTTCATTTGTGTTAAGGGTGGATATATGCAAAATTTACAAGGACAATTTTTTCATAATGCTCTTCTTACTTCGGCTTTGGTATTTTATCGGATAACTCCTCCCTTTAACCTTTCAATACATCGAAACAATTGGCATTGCGGCCTCCAGTGGGAGAAAATTGGTATCAGCCACATTTTGTATTTACTTATCAAGTCATGGGCATTACAAAAATGGTGATTTTGTAATGCCTGGAAAAGAAATACACAAAGGTCAATTATCCCAGTTAACAAGTTCTTGTGATAAAATTCAAATCATCAAGAGCACAAGTATACAGAGTTTATAACCACAAGCCTCTCGTGGTTTTGTAGTGTTACTACTAGGCCCATGAAGTAGAATACAGATAAATGTGAGGTTTAATCATCCTTTGCTGATGCTTCTGCTGAAATTTCACGTTCAAGGTGCCGGCTAGCTTCTTCAAAGGACAAAATCTCTTGCATCATTGTTTCCAGCTTTGCTACGTTGTCTTCGTGAATATGAGGCGGCACCTTCTCTCGGTAGCCAGAAGCATCCATCATCTTTTTTAGGCTGTCCTGTTGCCTGGAAAAGAAATACACAAAGGTCAATTATCCCAGTTAACGACTAGATGCAAGGAAAGCTAACAACCAAGGTAACATCTATAGATTCAAAGATTCGGTAACCCTCTATAAAATCTTCTCTCTCTCTCCGGAGTCTGACCGCTTCGATGGGTTCGTGACGACATGGGCTTTCTTCATAGGCGGGTGGTGCAATGATGGTGTTACAGAGTTCTGGCCGCTCTTCTTCCTCCTTCACTGGCTCTTCGTTGATCTGAAACACGGTTAGGTGGCGGTGGGCACTGTTTTGAAGTCACTGGGCCTCCTCCCTCTTCTTGCATTTTGGGCTTCATTAATGTATTCGGTATGGCCTGCTTGGGCTAAGGCCTTTAGGTGTCTTCGGGCTTGGCCCATTGGGTGTTTTTGGGCTTGTCCCTATGGGTGTTTTAATTCCTTCAACCCTTGCTTGGATCCCCTTCCCTCTCCCCCCAACTTGATGTACCCTTGTCAAGTTTTCATGAATAAAGAAGAAATTTCAAGGTCAACGAAAGTCAGACAAGTGTTATATCTGCAAGATGAAACCTTTTGCCTATAAAAAAAAACATCTATAGCTTCAATGAGAGTCATTTCCATTGCATGGTATAATCAGTCATCCCATCCCTTCAAGGAAGATTTAAACAGCTTGACGTAATTGTCGACATCTCAACGGTAGAACTTCTTTGCATGTTGATGGGTGCATGGAGCTTATTGAACAACTTTCCTAGGAAGCAAAATTTTGTGTAACACAAACCCCTTCAACGGGGGCCGTTATCTCTCTGCATGCAGGCACATGGTAATAGGGCATTCGATGATTCAAGAATCGGAAAATGTGGTCTCAAAAACTGTTAAACGTGCCATCAGGGGCAGAATAAGAGGGTCCGCTAATAATCATTGGCAGATGGCTAGAAACAGAAGAGGTATGGAAAACCATTTCTTATTGTTTTCTTTTTGTACGTGGGGAGAGAAATTCTTTAAGTTACAGAGCTGGTTTAAAGATCGAAAAGCAATCAGTGAAGTCTCTTAGGCCCCCTATGGACCATTGACACCTTAAAGAATTATGTAATTAGAACAGTACTTTCTAGTAATGGTCAGGGATTTAGAAGCCATCCGGTGTACTTCGGAGGAACCCATCCTTACAAGTACCGTTCACAAAAATAAAGTAGATAAAATCCTTTCTATTTTAAATTCTCTACGGTAAATCACAGACTCATGAAAGCTCAAGTCAATTTGATATTTGATCACTGGCTAAACAGAATTCAAAAATGAGGTTAAGCTTTTTTAAAATTTAGAGGTCGCAAATGGGCGGGTTTGGATGGGTTTGGACGGGTCGAAATGGGTCGTGGTTTGAATACGGGTGGGTTGTATACAGGTCAATATTAGGTGGGTCGGAGGGTGGGACAAATATGGGTCAAGCCATATCAAACCTGCCCATTTGCCACAAGATACTGTGTTAAACAAGGGGAACATCTTTAAATTTAGAAGAGAAAGCACACGGCTGGCATTTGTATAGACGAGGACCAGACACATTACTCTCCTGCCCCAGACACATTAGTCTCTCTCTAGAAAACACGAACCAAATGAGATCATGGAGGGGGGCGACATGTATAGCAAGGACAGACAGTTGGATTTATATGACACATCCCACCACAGTATTTTTTACCGTGGGTTTTCCCTTTTGCAAGCTGGATGAGTTTCTTTAAGTTGGACCCATTACCAACCCATTACCCATCTAAACCCAAACATCAGTGGGTTTAATAAGTTGGGCCAATTAGAAACCATATTTGGATATGGGTAGGTTTGGGCTGATTATAATTGGTTGGGTTTGGGCGGGTCCATGAAAATGGGTTCAAACTTCAAATTGCCACCTCTATTAAAGTTGTTATCAAAGCATGACATTAGCATTAAATTCCAAATGCCAGTCATGAGGGACAACCCTTGCAGCAAGAAGCCTAATCAGACATCTAAAAAATGACAAGTCGTCTGCTAATCACTCAAAAGGGGTAAAAAAAAATGGCAAGTCGTCAGGCTTCTGCTAATCACACAAAAGGGGTAAAAGGGGGAGTGGTACTTCTTAGTTCTTATGAACAAATTCAGTTCAGGAGAAATTTCTGTCATGCATGACCCATCAGGTTCAAATCTCAGTTAAGAGGCATCATACATACCTACATTGCTTGGATGTACTGTGTCCTATTGTGAGCAAGATTTCATTCTTCGCTTATATTTAGAGTTTTTATTCTTAAGGCTGGAACCAAAAATCTTTAATAGTAGTCATCGTCATTTTCCACGTTTCGTTGAATTGACTTCCATATCGCTAATAGTAGTTCTTATGAACAAATTCAGTTCAGGAGAAATTTCTGTCATGCATGACCCATCAGGTTCAAATCTCAGTTAAGAGGCATCATACATACCTACATTGCTTGGATGTACTGTGTCCTATTGTGAGCAAGATTTCATTCTTCGCTTATATTTAGAGTTTTTATTCTTAAGGCTGGGATCAAAAATCTTTAATAGTAGTCATCGTCATTTTCCACGTTTCGTTGAATTGACTTCCGTATCGTTAATAGTAGTTCTTACATATCGTCATTAGCCCAAGCGCTCAAAATGTTTACGTGATATAAATGCAATTATTCTTACTATTTTGACTTCAACAATCTTCCATTTTATAAATAACCAAAGCTTGCTTCATAAAAACTTTGAAGCATGTAGTTAACAGAATGGAGATCGTCTCATTTTCCACTTTTCATAGTCAGGTTTGGTACAGTGGTCAAGGGCCGTGCAAACAAGGAACTGACAAACTTCCAACAGACACTCCCAACGTCCATATCAGACACTCCCTCTGTCCCTTTTTAAATGTCCAATATAGGAATATGTACACTTTCAAACCCCTAAAAAATATATTTCTCTATATACTATTAATTTGTTTTATACCAAATTAAAGTGTTCATTGAGTACTTTAATTTGGTGCAAAAATAATTTAAAAACATTCTATGGAAGTATATTTTTTAACATCTAAAAAAAAAAAATACACGTTTCCCAAAAGGGACATTTAAAAAGGGGCAGAGGGAGTATATATATGTATAAGAGTAAGATAAAGACACTTACTTTTGTAACACCTCCATCCTTTTCTTAAGTTTCTCGCGTTCCGCTTCTGCATTAAGTGTTCCTCGAAGTTTGAGATACACAGAGAGGGATTCATTAACCACAGACACTGCACATCCAGCTGGAGCTGCATCATTCTCCCTCAGAACCTTAAAAAATACCATTTTCAGGTTAAGAATAATTTTAACATTACAAACAGAACAAACTGAAAAGAAACCATGATCTCCAATAAATTACAGGTTAAACCATAAAGGCTATAATGCCACGATAGTAATTGTTAGTGCCACGACAGTCTTATGTACTCCGACAGGTTAACCCTTCTCTCTCTCACTACAAAATTACCATTCATATTCTCTCTCTCTCCACTCCCTCATTTCAATCTCCTATTTTTCTCTCCTCTCCTCTCTTTACCAACAAAATAAGTCAAATGAATTAGATCAGTTTGCCATTCACTATTGATTGGTCGCTGATTGGCATAAATGGAGAATGCAATGATTGAAGTCACTGACCCACGGAGCCGGCAATTTCTGGTTCTGCTTCATGACCTTTTACAATTTGGACTCGAAACACTTCATCCCCGAGCACAACCAGAGATTTTACAGCCTAATTTGTTGGCGAAGCAAATCTTTGAATGGGACAATCACTTGATCTGTTAATCTAAATCCGTATTTTATGGAACTCGGGAAAACTATACAGTTCGGAGAATGGAACTAAGAGTGGAGATACTTAAAACAGACAAGTTAGTATGAATGGGTTATGTTTTTGTTTGGCATGGGGATTGAGGTTTCTCATTCTTTAAATAACTGAAAAAATGTTATGGGTCTCTCATGTCAGTTCTTCGTGCGAACGTAGGATAAGATTGAGGGTTGGAAGAAACAAATTAGGGAAACAAATTATTGGCACAGGTTAGGGAAGTTCATTTTGGACAGTGGCGGTTGATTTCAATTGACAAATAGGACACTGGAGAAGGAGAAAATTAGTTGTTGTGACGGTGAAGGAAAATAGAGTGATCCAACATGTGGTCATGGATGAAGCAGGGGGAGGGAAGAGGATGAGAAACGGGAACATACACTGTTTGAATGGTAAAAGGAGAGAGAGAGAGAGAGAGAGAGAGAGAGAGAGAGAGAGAGAGAGATTTCAGAAGTTGAAGTGATGAGAGAAAAATATGCCTTCCTTTGACTAGAGAGGGTATAACCGTCAGTGGGCAGAAATTGCCGTGGCATTAAAACAAAATGTCGTGGGATTATCTCTCGAACCCATATACCAGCTTTGCTATAAAGAAATAACTAATCATACTATCATCCCCAGAACTCCAGTTTGTAAGCAGAAAACCAGAAACCATAACTTGTGGGCAGTTATATTTGTATGCATGGCGAGGTAAATGAAACTAATGTGCATCCAATTCAACCTTTAGGCATGTTTCCTCCAAAACCTGTTACTATTAGCGCATATGAAACTAAATACATAAAAGTGACAGATGCCTAGGGCAACCCCAACCCGCCACCTAGAAAAGGATATCAGTTACTGAGTTCTAAAAAACGCAATTTACTGTTGTACACTACCAAAAAAAAAAAAAGGCAAGTGTGAGAGGTATTCAAGCACAGCTCAACTTGTTGAAATTGTCGATCTTATCTCATGTTAACTTAATGTCTCCTCTCCAACATTTGGGCGCAGCTTGGCAGGGGGGCATGAGTTTCTCAGAGGGTTCTGATTTGCTTTGCTTTCACTAAATGAAGCATCGATGAACTAGATGATGAAGGCAATACTAACAAGTGCACATGTTTTGAAGACACATTCATTCATTGCTTAGAGACTTATTTTCAGGTACTGTAAAAAGTTCAAAACTTAGATATCATGATGTTAAGAGGGGGAAGAAGAAGAACCTGGAATGTGGACAGTCCGGGGTCAGAAAAAAACATGAACTTTAAAAAATAAGCTTAAAAAATCCAGGGAAATTTGTGGGAATTGGGAATCACGCACATGCATTTATCTATCAAAATTACACCCAGCACATTGAAACAAGTAACAAGCTGAGTATAGAGATAATTGAGCTTCTCTCCTCCATTCAATGTGCCTAGGACAAGGTTTAGTGGTTTACTCTACGTGAGGCAAACTCGAGGACTCTCTTCCTATCCATAAACATAGATTAACAAAATCCAGCACCACACAAAATGAAAGATCCACATGCATACCTTCAAGGATGACAATGTAGCAAGCGTAGAAATCTCAAGTTCACGGCTTCTGACGATCTCTGCAATAGCATCTGTTCGGCAGAGGGCAAAAGCAGCTCGCCTGAAAATAGAATAGTATGTTACCACTATAAACAACAACATAGTAGAATACGTTTTACGACATTTCAAACTCAAATCATAACTAAAGCTATACATTTCATGAAATGGCTTACCAGTATCCTACCCATTCTCCCCCTGTCAGGACTCTAACTGAATCTAAGGAGGAAGAAACTGAGCTTACCATCATATGAATTATTTTAAATTTTTTAGAGGAATGGAGCGAAATGACATTTTCAGCAATCATACTAATCTACAAAAACCGTAACAGACTACAGTATTACCAATAGCGTAGCCCTTTGGTCAGGTTAAGGATTAAATTTATACTATGTCATGTTTCATGTTCTCCAACTATTTATTTTAAGCTACTTAAAATAGCAGCAAAATCGAATATCGCGTTTCAAGTCACCCAGACTTTTACATCCTAACAAAATACTCTGGCACGAAATAACCATTTCCATTATTCACACAATCTAAAGCTTGTGAAAAAAAAAGAGTACACAATAGAAGCTGTATACCTATACAAAACTTGCAAAGGTATATTGAAGGCTTTGACAAAATAACTCATCAAGAAAAATTTATTCCCAACAAAAAAAGGTAACAAAACTGTATATCATTCAAACATCTACCTCTCTTGCCTTTCCTGGGCAGGCATCAATGACCTGAGTGACCTTAGCGATTTCACTGCAGACTCAACCATATCCATCTCTCTCTCTAGCATATCATTCTTCCAGCACTGCAAACAATAAACCTAGAGTTAGCAGGAGCAACAATTGATGTAACTTCTACATCAGACAGATTATTACCACCATAAATTGCACACAGCAAAAATAAACAGCACCGGAACCATCATCTAGTCAGGCATTCATTTCTAGGTACAAAAGAGCAGACAGATGCAAAGTAACTTGTTGGCTGACAATTATTGTACACTTTCAAACCATTAGAACAGCTCAACCAAATACGAAGTAAAAACTGTCCTGTTTTCAAAGAATTCGTGTCTGGGAACAAACTAGAGTTACAAATATGCTGAACCAAGAAGTTTGACAGAAGTTGCCTCGTTTAAGATAACCCCAAGTTGAAGCGAAGAGCTCCTAAGTTCTCTTCCATAAGAAAGCAGATACCGAAATTAAAATAAAAGGAAGAGTCTTAAGTACCAGACAAGCAGCCAACCTTAAATTACAACCTTAGTTGCACGAAGCAGGAGCGGGTGCAGGTGTGGGGGGCGGGAGCGGGTGAGGGGGAGTGGGTAGAAGCTCCCTAGGTTGGGAGAAGAAAGATAATATTTACTCTATAAATATATATATATGAATAAATTTATATATATTTATATTTATATGTAATGTACATATTTTTTTGTAGTTGCAAAGGGAGCGTGTATATAAACATTTTATATATATAAATATGAGTGAGAAGACATTCCAATAGATTTTTTTATGCCAAATATATCGACTAAACACGCAGATAAGTAGTAGAATACAAGACGAGAAAGAGAGTCCTAAAGCTCTCTTACTTCTTTTTTCTTTTCTTCTTCCTAGCATACATTTGGAAAGAGAAATGAGAATTTTATCCTTAAAATCAGTGTTTTAAATAGGGCGTGCCACGCGCACTATACCACTACGGTGGGCGAGGCGAGGCGCACCATTGATGCCACGGAGAGTCGTGCTATGGCGCGGGTCAGAGAGGCACAAGCGAGGAGCTTGTAGCGCACCCCTTGGGAATTTTTTAGCCAACTTTATTTAGATTATGCCAAAATCAATCTCAATCATATATTTATGATGCATAAAGGCGGCCTTAAATGCACCGGATAATTTCCTTGAATGTAACCCTAGAAATCAGATCTAGGGCTATTCATTTTGTTGTCTCCAAAGCTAAACGTCTTTATGTCAGCTTTTAATGGATGATATGTTTTGCTTTAGCCATTGGTGCTTTAAACATTGAAATGGCAATGTTTTATGACGTTAAAAGTTTTAAAAGTGTTTGCTTATGCTGAAATTTTTTACCTATACTAGAATTCTACTCTTTATAATGAATTCTGCCTCGCTTTGATATGGTGTGCCGCGCCCTGCGCTATGGCTCCAGGGGACCGTTGCGCCGTGAGCCCCCCAAGTGGGGGATGGCAAGGCTCTTTGTGAGCCAAAATCTATGGGCTAAGGAGCCCTAAAGGTGATCCAAGATATCAACGAGATGATGAAGGCTCAGCTGCCGGAGGTGGAGGAGGAGAGAGCCCAAGGCAGATTCTAGAGAGAGAGTGTGTGTGCCAGTGATGAGGGAGACCAAGAGATCGTAAATTCCTAGGGTGCGGTAGCAATTGCTAATGGTTTGGCTAAGTATCCATATATATTGGAGGAGACATCCCTTGAAAGTTGCTTGGTCTGAGGACACATGGCGACCTCCCAGTGGCTCCTAGACTGAGACTGAGGTTGAACGTATGGCACCAGAGTGATCAGACCATGATAGCTACATATCAGAGGTCAAAGATTCTGGGGAGCTAGAGCTTGCTGGCAAGGGCCACATAGAGGCACCTTAGTGGTTGGACAAAGGGGGGTGCATGCGAGGTCTGCCGATAGAGGTTTAGTGATATATGGGATTTCATATCATGCGACCTCGGGGGGCGCATGAGCAAGGTTCTCAATAACGTACCGGTCATGGTGCGGTACCGTTTTTGTTATTGGCACGGGACATACCGGTACCAGAACAATTTTGGATAACATTTCGGATTAATGATTAATCGCTATTAATAAAGATATATGTACAATATTATATACAATGTAAAATATCTTTACAGAATATACATTAGAGTTATATAATTTTTTGAACATATAAAGGCAACAATTACGTAAATAAATATAAAATACTTAATAAAGTTGTAACATATTAGTAGTACATTTAGTACTAATACAATATATGAGAGAGAGCCAGTCAATCTCCGTCCCCTTTGCTCATCTCTACACAAAATGACAGTAGCCATGTCAGACTAAAGGCAACTGCAAAAGCTTTGGTTACTATACGTCTTTACCAGAGCAAAATGAGCGATCGTTTCACACTTTCCCTCCTGCCCGGTACAGTACAAAAAATGGCTGGAATTTGCTGGTATGGCCAGAATTTGTCTGATAATTAATCGGAGACGAACCTCAAACGTTTATGTACCGTTTTTCTTCCAAACCAGTACGGTACATATATACACCCTTGCGCATGAGTGTCAAGTGGCAGGAAAGAATAGTCATACATGGAGGTTTTAGTGGGGAGGAATGATAAAGATCTCGATAAAGCTTGACCTTCAGTTGGCAAATTAGCCTCTCTCTAAGACTGGTCTGAGGTCTTGACCCCTTAAGGGGAGTTTAGGCCCTGAGACAATCCCTTGAGTTCAAGCCTCCATTCCACATTCCTTCTTGAGTCCCAAGCGACTTGGGCCCTGCCTCCAGCCCAAGTGTAAGCCACCGACCTCAGGAGTGGGTCGCTTTTCAGGCGGCCTCAGGGTTGACCTTTGACGGTGTTGACCTTCGCTCCAGAGGTCACCTTGTCTCCTTCAGTCTTAGGACTTGGTGCAATGTACCCACACTCTTTAGATCCTCAACAAAACGGGTATTCTTAACCTCCAACTGGGCCCAAGGGTAGGTCAACAAGTGCAATACCTTGGCCGGCTTGGCCTGTAATCCGTCCACATTTCACCTCATAATTGATGAGGCCACAAAGTGGCGATGGCACATGGCGGAGCAGAGTGGTGGTATCTCAACAGGGTAACCAACAAAAAGTTCTGGTTCAAAGAAAAAACTTCCAGGTCATGTAAGAATGATGAGATGGGCTAATCCGACACAGCTTAATATGACCGCTATGCTATGATACCCCACAACCCCAACTGTGAATCACCTAAAAGATGGACTACACTGGAAAACACTTTAGTCTTATTTTTCTATTTCACGTAGCATGATAGAATAGTTAGCTTTCCAGCTACCCAAAGAGTTGGCAAAATGAAAATCCAGAATAAGCACTTGTAACCGTTTTACTTTGAACAAAATTCTCCACAAACTATTTATAACTGATGACTTAATATGTCATAGCACAAGATGATCAAGCAGAAGATTCAACCTTATGTCCTATCAAAACAAAAATTGTAAACAAACTTCTAGCATTTCTAAGGTCCACTGGAACCTACAGAAAGATAACCTGTGGCTCAGCATTAATGATGCGCTGTTATGAGTCAGTAATCCATTGATTCTTAGGTTCTACAAATATGAATAAAATCTCACCTCTACTACTGATGGGTACTCGCATAGCATAATTGAATCTTTCCTCGTACAATCCCCTGATGAAGGAAGGCGCTGCCACAATTCCTCAGTAACATACGGCATAAATGGATGAAGCAATCGTAGCCCATTATCTAGACACACCCACAAGGTGTCTTGTGCAGAACTCCTCGCCGATGCAAATTTTGGATCGTCGCTAGCAAAGTAAGGCTTGACTGCTTCAATGAAGACATCACACAACTGGAACTGCCACCATGAATACACTGCACTTGCAGCATTAGAAAACTCATAGGAATCTAAGGATGACACCGTTTTGGATACAGCCTCGTTCAGTACAGAGAGAATCCAGCGGCAGCTAAATGGCATAACAGCTGGAACTATATTTGCTGGAGGGGTGTAATCATCTCCAAGTTTGCTCATGGCAAATCGCACCGCATTCCACAGCTTATTACACCATTGTCGATAGCCAACCACCCTTTGGATATCCAGATTTATTTTATCAGACTAGAAGGACAAAAGGAGACAAAAGTCACTAGACTGACCCAAAAAAGCGGAATCTTTAGAGAAAAAACAGGCATGGACAAAGCGTGAACCTGTGCTGTGTAAGAGACGAGGGCAAAACGCAGAGCATCAGCACCGCATTCAGGAATACCATTAGGGAAGTCCTTTCTTTGTCCTTCTTTTGCAACTTCCAATTCTGTTGGATCCAAGTTTCCCTCTTCCAGTCTCTTTTGAAGACCTTCAAGGGATATTCCATTTATGACTTCAAGAGGATCAACAACATTTCCTAAAGACTTGGACATCTTACGTCCGTGTGCATCTCGAATCATGGGGTGCAAATAAACCTGTAGACAGTTCAAAGTGCATCTGTGAATCCACTTCTTCTTTTGGAGAAAATAAAAATCCATGCAGAGTATATCTAAAGATTTCAAACCAACAAAGAATGGAGTGAAGTTTGGTTTATAAAACTGTTCCTTTACTTCTTTTGAGGCCCTTCCCAGGTCTAATTTTGAAAAATCTTTTCCACTTTATCAATAAAACTAGAACTCCAGATTAACATTTACTGGATTCTATTCCAAGCTTCTGGTCCTGTATGCTGATGGATGAAAAAAATTCATGCCCACCTTCTCGAAAACAATAGCAGGTGTTAACATTCATCACCTAGCCACTATCATGAAGAAACTTGAGGATGATTCTAGCCAGTGATTAAAAAATACTAGCAAAAGCAATCAAACAGCAGAAGAGCACAAGGCAGGCAATGGGTTGACACCTAATGTCTATGACATGTCTAAACTGGATATACAGCAGCTAAATGAAATAACAAAATTCACTCACCTTGCTGAAAGGTACATCACCTCCCAGCTTAAGTCCTAACATCACCATACGAGCAACCCAGAAAAAGAGAATGTCATGCCCAGTTTCAAGCACAGAAGTGGGATAAAATGTCTTCAAATCGTCTGTATCATCTGGCCAACCTAACACAGTCAATGGAAAAAGACCAGAAGAAAACCAGGTGTCCAGAACATCAGGATCTTGAGCAAGCTGAAATTCCTTGCAAGAAAATATTCTACTGGCCTCTGTCCGAGCCTCTTCCTCAGTTCTAGCAACCACCCAGTGGTCATTATATGCACCGAGTTCTTTCAATTCATCACCCTCTAGTGTCACATACCATGCAGGAACACGGTGTCCCCACCATAGCTGCCTCGAGACACACCAATCACGAATATTTTCAAGCCATCTGCGATTGTTAAAAAGGTATAAATCAGTCCATAATAGCAATCTAAGTAGAACCTACATTAAAGTTCCGGTTCAGGATTATAAGGATCCACAAAGTCTTGAAGTTGGATTTTTCGGTGATATAGATGGATAAGGCCACAACTAAAAATCACTCTACATATTTAAAGACCTCCCTTAGGAAGCAACTGAATTGTGGTGAACAACTGAACATATGGAATTCACGGTTCCACATAATGGCATGAAACTCTTTGTAACCTAAAGTCATATGCTAAACGTAAAATCACATTTGAGAGTACCTTTTCCATTCGGCAGCATATTGTCTCGGAATGATCTCCATTTTCCTATTTTCCTCATCAAAGACGGCATCAAGGGCTTGTTTGGCCATACTGTTACAGCTTACATACCACTGAGGCTTTATCAGTGGCTCCACCACGTCATTGGTTCTTGAACAAACGCCAAGGCGCATCTCGTTATTTTGGGCACCTCTGTAGAGTCCCTAAATAAGGAAGAAGATAAGTCAATAAACTTGCAGAAATATTTGTCTCATAACGTATTTTAAGTAAACTACAATTAGAATAAAAGGGTGCCGAGGGGCACAACCAATGGACACGACAATGACAAGCAAAAACCACTATGTCGACAATAAAGGTAATTAAAGAAAATTCCTTTCAACTCATTATTAGGAGAAAGGTTTCCATAAACATACCCTCCTCTACCTACCCGCTCTCCAACAACTTAAGCTTCATAATTGATAGAGTAGGCCAAAATCCTCAAGTACCTTCCACTTCTTCTTGTTCTGATTCCCCCACATATACCAACAAAAACTTTGTCCATCCGGTGCCTTTACTTTCTTTAATAACAACGATGGCTTTAGTTTCATAGCATCACTCTCAAAGAATTAGCACAAAATCCTGAGATACTTAAGAAGGCCTTCAATCTTCTTCACCACCCGATCCACCACACCCCCAACTCCCACCATCCCATTCAGAAGGCAACCAATCTTCGCAAATATTGTCTACCAACTGTAGCGCCACTGCCTTGGCCTTACCTTCTTAGTAGATTTAGTTCCATTAACCCAAGCTTTCAACAAACTCAACCCAGTTGCACTCTCCCTCTCCCTCTCCCTCTCCCTCTCCCTAACTCACTTCCCACCTCCATATCTGCACATTTCAGTCCATTATGAAAGACAAACTGCCGTGGTGGGGAAAAAACAGGCAAGACATTGTACTCCTAACTTTGATAACCAGACATGCATGTATGCATAACTACAGAATCCTTCATTCTTCACTATGACTAGCCATGGCAAAGCATGTGAGTTTCAGCAAAATATCACCTGAAACCTCCCTTAGTGATGTCAACAAACTCTCAAAAAAAAAAAAAAAAAAATTGCTACAAGTTGACCATTTCTACCTTGCTGTCTTTCTTGGGTTTTTTGCAGGCAACAAATTAGTAAATAGGTAAGAAAGAAGTAGCTTTTTTAGGTCATAACTACCAGTAGCAGACCAATCCAATCTACGAAGAAAAATTACCTTCTTCTGTAAAGCGGCAGTCACAGCCTCACGGGCTTTGAAACGTGGCATCCCGACATACTCTGGACCACCATTGCTATTTATTTGACCATCATCAGTAAAGATATTGATAAAGTCAAGCTTATGACGCTTCCCAACCTCAAAATCGTTCGGATCATGGGCTGGTGTTATCTGCAAGAAATATGGATGGAAGATTCAGAGACTAAAATCCAAGAATGACAATTAAAAGAAAAGTTCAATGCTAGAAATTTTATTCTTAAAGGAGAATCTGTACCTTGACAGCACCAGTTCCAAAATTTGGATTAACAAGTTCTGCATCACAAACTATAGGAAGCTTTCTTCCATTGAATGGATGAATGGCAAATTTTCCATGAAGATGGTTGTATCTTAGGTCATCAGGATGTATCGCAATCGCGGTATCACCAAGCATCGTTTCCACTCTGGTAGTGGCCACAACAATCTCACCCAGTCCTCCTTCCAAAGGATAAGCAAATGATGTCAAAACCCCAAACTCCACTGGCTTTTCATATCCAGGAACCTTTAACAGGGTCCTCTCTTTGATATCCAAATAATCTACCTACAAATCCAAAGCAATTTCAGAACATACAATATACAGCTCCATGATAAACCATCAAAAGGTCAACAGGCTGAGGCTTACCTCAATATCAGATATTGCTGTTCGCAAGATGCAGTCCCAATTCACTAGCCGCAGATCCCTGAAATAGAAGGTGAGAGGGCTATAATCTCCAAATAGATCCTCATGAAGCTACGGAAATTGCATAGACAATACTGAAATAAAGTTCATGCATAAATAAGAACAGGTTGAATAAGGAATTTAAAAGGGGGATATAAACTTTTGAGAAGAGTAGAAACGAATGAGAGTCAGCATAATGACCCAAACCGCATAGTATGATCATGTCAATAGTTCAAATCAGGAACCAATCATGGTCCTTCAATTCACTTCAGATGACTTGATCGAAAACTTATTCCAATTTCCCACTTAAACTTCAAACATGCTTCATTGCAATTGAAATTCACTAGAATCTAAACACAACACAAGAATTGCCTTCTGCAAATATAATAGAGTCAGACCATTAAGCCCTCACAAAGACCTCATGAATTAAACAACATAGCAGACCATAAACAAGATTTGATTCATTACTCCAGAAAATAAATTAAGAGAAGTTGGAAATATCATCATGTCAATCTATCCTCAGCATGTATAAAAGTTAACAGCCAAGATTTGTGAATATGTCGGACATTCTTTCCTTTCTCTACCTTTTTTCCTTTTTCTTGTTCTTTTTCCTACTTTCTTTCCTTTCGTTTTTACTACAATACACAAGATCAACTTCAAGGAATAACCAAAATTACAAATCCAAGGATCAGAGTCCACAGAAGATTGGTTTCAAACGTACCTATAAATAAGACCACCTTTGTAAAGCCTAACAAAAGCCTCTATAACAGCCTTGGATCTTTTCTCGTCCATTGTAAAACACTGTTGAGAGAACCAAGAGGACCCAGTAAAACATCCGTAAAGGGTGTGAATGCCAAAAGATTGGCTGCATCCGGAGTAAATCCAAACATGGTTTAGAAATCTAAAATTCTTACCTCACGGGACCAATCAAGAGAGGCACCCAGGCTCCTCAGCTGTTTCAATATGGTACCACCATACTCATTCTTCCAACTCCATACCTTTCACCACAAATTGGCAGACCACCACAAAATGAACATGGGCGCAAAGTCTAGTGAAATAAGGACGTTAAAATTATACTGTCGAAACAAGCTAATAACAACTCAAACTTACTTCTGACACAAATTTTTCACGGCCAACATCATGTCTGGTTAGTTTCCTTTCTCGCATGATTTTCTTCTCCACAACCACCTGTAAGATAGCAAAATATAAGATAACAAATGTTGATGATCATCCTCAGTAGTCTGAATAGCGCAGAGTCAGGGGAAATGTACATGACTATGATAGCATATGTAAGGCAAAGAAACGTTGCTACATAATTTTGACGTCCATTCATGCCAAGCTAATGTCACTGCACTACTACTAGGGATGCCTTTAGCTTGCTCAGTGAACACATGGAACCCTGTACCCCAAGTACTAAACAAAAGTCCACCTATTATCATTTATCATGATCCCAATGGTTAATCTTTGAAACAAATTAGGCACCATATACACATGAAACATGCTACAAAGCTTCCCCTCCTCCTCAAGGTAATATGCTGCTATTGAAACGTCAGAGATGCAGGTAATCACAAACCTGGGTAGCTATTCCAGCATGGTCCATCCCAGGCACCCACAAGGCATTGTATCCAGACATTCTACGCCAGCGAATAATTGTATCCTGCAAGCAAATGAAAATCGAAAGCACATTAAAATACCCAAAGACCAACTAAAACAAATCTTAAAGACAAAAGGAAGAGAAGAAGAAGAAGAGGTAAGACACAGTAATGCTGAGACCTGGATTGCACAAGTAAGTGCATGGCCTATGTGTAGGGCTCCAGTCACATTTGGAGGTGGCAGAACCTGCAGATCGTATAGATAGAATAAATTCGTGGTTTGTTATTCCCTATCTTAGGAATTCCAATATACTGATGGAAAATCTCAAAAATCAATACAAAACTTCACGTCCAACAAAACAACATGATATTAACAGCTGGAAGGCGGTGTAGAACAATTACATATTTACTACAAAAAGAGACACCACCTTCACCCTCTGCACAAAAATCTAAATGAATTACAAAAGATAACAATACTATGAAAAAAGCTTTACTATTGTACAAAGCACTCCTGCCGCAAGGTCGTCAATCTCTCAAATCAAATCGTGAATTGAATGGAGAATTGAAATGGTCCTTTTTCGAATCACGTATTGAATCGAATTGTGAATCACTCCAATTCGATCGTTATTTCAAAAGTACATGGGAAAGTAACTTCATGGATTTGGGTGCCAAAAATTCATAGTATAAATGAAAATTTTAGACCTGAATCAATAGAAAGTTCCTTTCAAAGGGAAAGTCTAAAGGCACTAACTAATGTACTAAATGTACATGTGGCATTCTTTTAGTGGACGAGTGCATCCATGTATTGCATTATGCATTGATGTGGTACTGACATGTGTACTTTTAGTATTATAGTTTGTAAGTTATTTAGTGCCTCTCGCATTGCTCTCTTTTAAATGATAAATTGATAATCATGCGGAATAATATATAAGCTGCTTCTACGGCAACGTGCAAAAGATGAGAATTCGTGAATCCTACTTACGGTCCTTTTTGTGAAAGAGTTAAGAGTACAAAACAAACCCTTTGAAGGTCTTTAGGGTGGTTGAACACCATTTTGTATGTCTTTTTCGATCTAATCTCAAAATAAATCTTCCATTTCTTATTACATACGATACGTAATAATAGAGAAATCTATTTTTTATCTATTTTTTATAGTAAATAAGTAGACAAAAGATGGCATATGACATTACTAAAGACCTTCAAAAAAAAGTTTAAACACTTCTCCAACAACAAAAAGGCAAAAAAAGAGTTCGAAAATTGAATTCAGCAAATTGAAGATAAATCGAACAATTCACCGATTCTCGTACGATTCACTGCTTTTTCTGATTCATGCAACCTAATCACTAAATTGTACAGAATCATACGGTTTTTTACAACTACACTCCAAGGGTCTTGGGGAAAACCAAAATCTTGCAATTCCAAAGGGAAATAGGTATGCCAGTTGCAGCACAAATAAGGAGAAAATATATTATTCTTGCCATATAAAGAAACCTGTGACAAAAGATGCATCACTTTCCTGAACAAAATTGTCTCAGTGTCCATTAAACACACCATTACTTTAAAGGTATTCTGGATACTAATCATGTACAGAGTAATTTACGCCCTGTTATTCCTTTCCACAAAATCATTCAACTCCACAGATTTGGGGGGTATATTCATCACTTGGCCCATGCAGTACAATTAAGAGACGCTATACAAACAATAGGAAAATATCACCAACAATTGCAGGCTGAAGGGGACAAGAACAAAAGGGGAAGCATAATAATAACATAAATAGTTGTGCATACCGTTGGAAGTAAAACGACCAATTAGTGTCATGATGAGTTGAATAACAACCAAAACAGCCAAAGAAACATATGATTCAGAATAGTGTGTAACACGGAGAGACGTACAAGACTGGACGATTATTCGACTTAGATTAATAAAGTTCTCAAAGGATGTAATTAAGAATATGTTTCAGGAAAATAATACACATCGCTATAAGAACCAAACCTAAACCGGGTAACACAACTCTTACTGTAGGAAGGAAGCAGGAAGAGTTGTCACTATCATTCCATATTCCTCCGATCTATTGGCACATGCATATGTAGCATACTGGTGAGTTTCCCGTTTGCTAAAAGCTTTTAGCACCCCCAACTCCCATTTGCTAAAAGCACCAAAGTGATTTTAGCTAACGGAGTATGTAAGAGGAAATTAGCTTTTAGCAACTTAGTTTGCTAATGGCAAACAAACTGACTTTTAGCACCTATATGAAAAATTGGCTTTTAGCAATTGGTGCTAAAAACGGGAAACTCAGCTGTCCTTTACATATATCCTTACGGCGAAATTTTTAAGGCAGCATAAAGCATATTATGCACAATGTTCAACAACACAATGCAACAACTACAGAAATACATATATCCCACGAGGAAATTGCCAGAGCATGCAGTATAAAAACTATCCCAAAATGAAAATACAGGTTATTGTGAACTTTTCTTGTTTATCTTGCCCAATGAGAGAGAGAGTCATATCAGCAAAAATCAAGCCCACAATCCTAGTGTTCCCTAAATAATTTAGTTGTAGCACTTGTATTTGACGAGATGGACATCTAGCATATGCTACTTAAGTAATAGGTAAGTAAGTACAGGGGTTTTTTTTTAAGAATGTAAGAACAGCTTAAAACCCAGATTCCAGAGTCCTGTCCCAGCGGAGTACCGTAACCATCTCTACCCAAAATCTCCTATCCCCCAAGTGTAACAATCAAATAAAACAAGAAAACGCTTTTGAATTCCAGCAACAACCATGAGAGAGAGAGAGAGAGAGAGAGAAACTCACAATCACAAATGGCGGTTTGGAGCTGCTAGAATCTGCCACAAAGTAGCCTGATTTCTCCCACCACGCATACCATCTGAACGAGTACTGATGTGAGCATGAATAAGGTAAAGGAAATTAAAAAGGATTTGGTCAAGAATGAAATGGCGACAAAAAACTTGGAACTCACGAATTCTCCACAGAAGTTGGATTGAATTGCTTAGCCATTTGGCGAGAAAGACGTTTCTTCTCACCAAAAGGAGTTTCCGGGTCAACAAAATCCTCAGGATTTTCTTCCCCTCCTTCCTTCTTCAAGTTTTTTCGCTTAGCCACTTTTGAAGTATTAGACTCTTGTTGTGCCTTGAATAAATCCATTAACAAAAACAAGTCAAGTGAATCATTTTTAATGTCATAGAAGAGATTTCCTAGAAACAAATTTCATTTTTTCACAGGCTGAACACAGTCTGGTTAGCATATGTCGACATTGTTCATGAATGAACAAAATCAATATCTAAAAGTGCAGAAATAACGTTGAAATTAATTTTACCTGAAGTCTCGCAGCTTCTGCTTTTTGTGCAGCCTTCAGTTTTTTCAGTTCTTTCTCCCTCGCCTACAACAATAAACCAGAGATGCAAAACATATACCATATTAGATCAGATACAAAGCAAGAGATGGACTTGAGTTACACATCCATATGACCCCATCAACAAGACCAATTAGTTGCAAACATTATAGATCCATGATTAATATAAGCGAATGCTCAACGGGAAATATAAGCAAATGCAGATAGATCCACGATTCAAATAGAGTGAAAACTCTGCCATTAGCATATCAAGGAAAAACGTTTATCTTCAGCACCATGCAAGAAATATGGTTTCGGCAATCAACCTTATTACACTTGCAGAAACCCCATAATCAGAATTGTTTCTTTTTAATTGACCACAATTATACAAATTGAAGCATTCTCTTTTATAGCCAGAAGAAGCTAAATATGACGAGAAACAATTTATGTGGCAAAGTCAGCTCCATAGTCAGATGCCTCAACAACCTATTGTCATTCTGGAATAGACAGGTAACGAAAATCAAATATAACATAGCTTCATACTTTGCTTTTGATCACTTATATTATTTATATAATACGGCAAACACTGTATCCAAAGCTCCTTCCAAACCGAACAATTGATTTTCCCCTTTTCCACGTTGAATTAGAAAAGAAAACTCGAAGTTCAAAGAAACACATTCATGTAAACCTTCTCCTGATTATGAAGTTATGTGCCGTACATGGTATTTCATGAGTTTAAATTCCATATGCAATGAAGACAAAAAAAAATGTGAACTGAGTAAAGTATAACTGGACAGGGCCATTACAAATAATCAAGGCCATACCTTCTCTTCTTTTTTCTTCTTCTTCTCGGGGTCTTCTACCGGTAATTGTTGTGCCTCTGATTCCACCTACAATCAAACCTTTCAAACGTCAGATTGTGTAAAATCAAGCTCTGCTAAAAAAATTCAATCCTCAATTGCGTATGTAATCAATCCTCTACTCAAAAGTAATACTCACCATCCTCGTCGCGTCTGCGTTCGTCGATAACCGTCGTGTCTGCGTTCGTCGATAACGGCTCCTCCTACGAAAACCCTAACAAAACAACCCTTTTTGTATCCCCAAAATTTCAGGGTGCAACCGAGTTCTGTGAACCAATATGCTGTGCACCCATTATTCGGCTCATCCCGGGTCCTTTCATATCATCCGGACCGTTCATTTTTTTTGCGTTTATTAAGTAACCCTACTCTATTTCAAAATTCAGTCCATCAGATATGTATAATAACTCGATAAGTGTTACCTTAATTTTGTTTTTAAAAAATCAGGTGTAGCAAAGTTTTTATAAATAAAAAATACATTCTGAAATGATTTTCCAATCAATCTCATTTATGTTAACTTTTGTTTGACTTAGATAAAAAATGAACGATTCAGAAAATATAATGGAATCCAGAATGGGCCGAATAATGGAGCGCACAACACGCGTGCTATGCATTGGTGCAACACACAATCCTCCCAAAATTCCTTGGCCGCCACTACTACCCTTCGATTGGGTCATGCACAAAAGGATCTGATACCTGTGTGGATCTTTTCCGCGAGACTTGCGGTGCCGTGTACCTATTTGCACGGTGTTCTGCGCTACTCGGCCGTCCGATCATGTTTTGAACGGCTTGGATGTGTTTTACAATTTTAATTTATTTTTACCAGTAAAAAATTAAAAAACTTCCGGGCTATCCAAAATACAATCAGACGGCTGAGGAGTGCACAGCACAGCACCATCACCGGATTCCTTTTCCTCGTATTCCAAACGTTCGATAGGTACCCACATTCGCGTACGCTAAATACACGTCACACATCTTAATCGTTCATCTCAGAAATCAATGGTCTGAATTTTAAATAAACTATTCATGTCAATAATTTATTCAAAATCCGAAAAGTCAAAAATACTTTTAGACGGTTAAGATGCACCGTCCGTGCATTTAGTGTACATGAGTGTGCCATTTTTGTTTTAAATTTCTAATTTTATACGGAGTAATTAGTTAAATTGATTACCAAGATCCTTATCACGCTTTAGACCCTTGATTTTCTAATCTTGCATTTAGGACCCGCATTACCTAAATTCTCTACACATTTAACCCTATCTTTATTTTGCTGCATTATTGGGATTGAGGTGCACAACTGCACATTATATACTCTATTACTCTCATACATGCATTTATATAAACAGGTCTCACATACATGTATATAGCATGTATACACAAATTTCCTCTTCTTCTCTTTTATCCCTGCTCACCCAAACCATCACCAACTACATCCATATACTCACTCCACCCCAAATCCATTTTTGACACCCTCCTTCCCCCTTATTCTGCCACCACCCACTCCCATTATCTGATTATCTCCCTCTATCATCCCTTATCACCCTATCACATTCTCACATGGCCTTAGCCACTTTCACACACCACCCCAACCCAAAACCTCCACCTCCACCCTATTTAAACCCTTTAATTTGGCCTCCCACTCTCACACACTTCACATTGTTACAGAAAAACATTAGGGAGAGAGATAGTTATTGAATCATTATTCGCTCATGGTGGGTGGGTGTGAATTACTTGTAATGTAAGGTCTCATTTGATTCGCGAACTAAATGTCTGGGATAGGATTAACTGTATCACTTCCAGAGTTATCCCATGTTTGATTCCCAAATGACTCTCGGGATTATTAATCCTGGATAGATTTTGTTTTTCCAAAACTGTTTTCAACAAAAAAAATAATAATAATAAATGTGGTTTTTTTTTAAATATTTTTCTTTTTTTATCCCATAAATAATCTCACGCGAATCAAACATGGGATTGAGTAGACTTAGGGATGAAATTAATACCAGAATAAATAGTCCAGGACTAATCCTAGGATTATTAATCTCATCTATTTTAATCCATGAATCAAACGAGGCCTAAGGGTTAGTAGGTAGGAGTTAGTTATTGAATAATTAGGCATTACATGTATGCGATTTTACCTTTGTCATTCTCATTTTTCTTTCTCCCAATCTCAAACGGCAATTATGTCATAAAATTTGTCATATTTGACAATGGAAAAAATAGCAAGGAATTACACCAGAAATGGCTAGGGTGTGGATGCTCCTACCCATTCTTTAATAGTACATGAATTCTTTTTGGTTTGGTGAATTACGCTCCTGTTACTTAGTGTGTGTGTGTGTGTTTTTTTTTCTGTTCTTTTTGTAATGAAGTAAAAATGTTATCACTTGTACTGTACACGTTTATGTTTTACAAAAACTCCAGTTTTAGAACCTAATCAACATTATCTATAAATAAAATCATATTGAATATAAGATTATGAATAGACAGAAAATAATTTATTGAGTCACAGTAAATTTGTTGTACATTATTGTGAATTTTGTGTTCAATTACGCAAATTTAAACCATAGATATGTGAATTGTTGGTTACATTGAATTTGCATTTAATTTTTAATTTCACGCTCCCGTTAATTGATGTTGAAAATCTGTAACTTTTATTCAATTTAAAAATTAACACTATTGTAATTGTTGATACGCCCTATGAATTTGTGGTCAATTAAAAAATTCACATCTCTATGAATTATTATTAAAACCCTATGAATTTATATTCAATTCGTAAATTCGTTCTCCTATACTTGTGGGTAAGCCCCCTATAGACTTGCATGTGTTATTGTGTATTTTAATTAAAAAATTCACACCCATTAATTGCTTGTTACACCCTTATGAATTTGTGTTCAATTTACAAAGTCACACCCCTCTGAATTGTTATTGATCCCTTGTGACTTTATGTAATTCACAATTCACTACCCCTGTGAATTACTGTTGGAAACCCTGTTAATTTGTATGACAAATTCGCAGCCATATAATTGCTATGAATTGTTAATTGAGAGCGTGTAATTACATAATTACTTTCATAATTACATAATTACAAATTCGCAGCCACATACTTACTATGAATTGTAAAGGCTGGTTCGGTTTTGATTTTATACAGTATTAACTTCACCCAAAAGCCACAATATAAGTATAAAAATACCCTAATATATCTGTATTTTGTATATAGATTACACACACACAAAATGTAGTATTATTTTATTTGTTGACATTTTATGTTATTTTTCTTGGTGGATATTTAGTGTCTTTGAACTCTATGGATTCACTCATAAAAACTTTCGTAAGGTAGCCCATGGATAAAATGGCTTTATAATTTAACTACCACTCAAATACTCAATATAGTGTGTCATGTAAGCCAAGTGGGAGAATGTAAGAAATTATGTAATGTGACCTACATGTCACTTTCTATTTATTAATTGAAGTTGTGAGTGATATTTAAATTGCCCATTTATTTGGTGTCTAATTGTGAAAAGGTGTCTTATTATGAAAAGACATATCCTATGTGAAGAGGTGTGTCCTAACTGAAATGATGTATTTATTGGGAATTAATATACTAAGAGTCATATCCGTTAGGAAATAATCAAGAGATACACCAATTAAGAAAGACACCTCTTGGATATAATTTTTCCTTGGTCGGTAGGAAATGTGTTGCCTATAACTACTGCATGCATAGTGTCCCTGGCCTAACCTGAAAATAAGAACAAGCCTATATTCCATCAATAGGGTTCATTATGTGGGTCATAGGTTAGAAGATCTCTTTATTTTGTTCGATCACTTGAACAATAATGGTTGAAGGTACAATTTCAAGTTTCCGCTGCGCTCACAGGTATTAACAATTTCTTTATCATTCTAACATTTGCATGTTACATGAGATTGTATAAACTGGTGATAGAATTTGCCTCGAAGCATGATCCGAAACATACAAAACTATATATATATATATATATATATATATATATATATATATATATATAGAATAAACTTCCGGTCCAAACTCCCGGACCCTCTTAAGTTACGGACCTCCACCTTCCCAATGTTTTTTTGAAAATCCGAACCGTTAGATGTGTTTAAAAGGTGTTTTCAAGGTCCAACGCGAAGATTTGGCAAAAAAAAATACCCGGAAGGGCTTGATCGGAGCAGTTTTTCACAAAAATGCTAATAAACAGTTCGGATCGTCGAAATTTGGTCCGAAAAGTCCAAAATACCCCTAGGTCCGTAACTTAACTAAGTTAAGGGAGTTTGGATAGGAAGGGGACTCTATATATATATATATATATATATATATATATATATATATATATATATATATATATAGGTGGATTTTCTAGTCCAAACCTCCCGAAAATAAGAAAAAAGTGAGTTTTTTTGTGTTGCAAATTATTTTTGGAAAATCTGAGCCGTCCAATGTGTTCAGAAGGTGTTTTCAAGGGTCCCCGCGAGAAATCTTCAAAAAAAAATACCGGGAAGGGCTTGATCCAAGTAGTTTTCGCAAAAACTGTAAATATAAAATTTTTGCGAAAACTGCTTGGATCAAGCCCTTCCCGGTATTTTTTTTTTTGAAGATTTCTCGCGTGGACCCTTGAAAACACCTTCTAAACACATTGGACGGACCGGATCGTCAAAAAAATGTTCGGATCATGGAGGTCCGGAAGTCCGGAGTCCGGAGGAGAAGCTTACCCTATATATATATATATATATATATATATATATATATATATATATATATATATAGAGAGAGAGAGAGAGAGAGAGAGAGAGAGAGAGACTGAGGATCAAGTTCTAGTAAGGACCCTTATATGAGGACATCATACTTTCCGACCAAATTTCGACGATTCGAACGTTAGCGTTTTTAACAAAAACTGATCGGATGAAGCCCTTCCGAGTATTTTTTTTGGACGAATCCTTGCCAAATCCTTGCGGTGGACCTTAAAAACACATTTTAAACACATCTAACGGTTCGGATCATCGAAATTTGATCGGGAAGTATGAGGTCCTCACTTTGGTCCTCATATAAGGGTCCTTATTAGAAGTTGATCATATGTATATATATAATGTCTACGTACATAAATCACACATAAAAGTAAACACCGATTCTGTCTTAAGATTGTTTAGAAAATAAGTTTACTTTTTGTGATAAAACCATAAACAGGAATGCAATAAATCAGAACTCAAACTTTTGAAATCGATAACTAAAATATGTCAAAAGAATTTATACAAAAACTGTAGACACCCCGATTTTGACCCGAGAAACTTATCAAGCATCCTCGATGATGAAAATGCCCGATAGAGCATGCAGAGCTTGATTGTGAACTTGGAAACCCCTCCAAAACCACCTCAAAAGAAACCCAACCTTGCATCACCTTCTAGTACATTCAAAACCCTCTTTTTCGATATATAACATGTCCCAATCCATTTTGAAATGAGGGAGATATGCCTGTTTTACCGAAATGATTCATTTTTCCGACGTTCTAAGGGTAAAATAGTCACATATTTTGATGTAAAAATCATCTTGGGTTCAAACCACTTGGGTTAGAAAGTAGACCTTTCCAGCTTTCCAACGCTTCAAACCATGCGCAAAACGGAGTTCGGTAGCACCCAGAATGGCCCCGCAAAGTTTGGAATTTTGTGCTGTCTCGCCATCCAGGCGCTTGGATTCACCTATTCCAGGCGCCCGGACTCAATCCAGGCGCCTGGATTGCCTTAATGCAGGCGCCTGGACTCTCTCCAGATACTTGGCCCCCAAGGTCAAGTTAGTGGGGAGGAGCGTCTTGAGGATCTTTCAGGGATTTTTCTGCAGAATTCTGTTGAGAGAGAGTAGGGTATTTTGGTGGACTCCTACCTTGGCCCCTATTTGATCCCTAAGCCATCTAATGGCCCTTTTTTAACCTTATTTTGCCTATATAAAGCCCCTCCCCTCTCTCCATTTCCATAGACCAGCTCTCCACCCTCTTTTCTAACTGTTATGCTGCTGCAAAAATTTCCAGAAACTCCATCCTAAGTTAATCCCTCTCAATCCCATTCATTTTCAACCCCAAAACCCACCTTCTTGCCCCATAAACCCATCATCCATCCATTACCATCAACCACAATCCATTAAGACCAGCTCTCACCTCTTTCTTCCATTGTTATGCTGCTGGAAATTTTCCAGAAATTCCATCCCCAATCCATCCCCCTTTGGTCTACTCATTTCTAGCCTAAAAATCCAACTTCTAGCCCAAAAAATCCCATCTTTCATCACCAAAATCTTCTTATTTCAACCATCCACCATCAAACTCAATCAAAAGCCAAAACAATCAGATCTTTACCTTTCCAGAAAATAGAATTCTAGCTCAATCAACCACCAAACATTACCCAAACTAGTTCCAAGTTCATCAATCAAGCTTCTCAAGGTAGTTTTTCTACCATTGTGCTCAAAAGGCCCTGAGGGGATACCATCCAAGTTCTTACTAGTTCTTCATACTAGTTAAGAGTTTGGGAAGGTTTCAAATTTCACAAAAATGGAAGTTTTTCATTAACATTTGTCTTGTATATTTCCAAAAATCATCCAAAAATCAAACCTCTTTTAAGCTTATATCATGTGTTTGAGGCTCATGTTTGTTATTGCATTTCCAAACATTGTTTAGGGTGTGTGAGAATCAGTTAAAAGCATTGCATTTGGTTGCTTATTGTCAAAAATGTAGTGCTGAGTTTCTGTCTGGAAGGCAATCCAGGCACCTGGACCCAATCCAGGCGCCTGGACCCAATCCAGGCGCCTGGACCCAATCCAGGCGCCTGGATTAACCCTTTCCAGGCGCCTGGATCCTATCCAGGTGTGATGTTTTGAATGTATATGATCAATTTCTGGGGCACCTTGGAGCAGTTTGAGCATGATTTGATTAAGCTTCAATGATATATGCATAAAAATCATTCACACATGACATTTTGCACAAGCATCCACTCATATTTCATTAATTTATCCGATGCATTTGTTGTGCTTTCACATAAATTCATGTATGAAGTCCATTTAAACAATAATTTCAAAATCCTTTCGAACATTTAGTAGAGACCGGTGATCACACCGGGCGCGAGGGGTGCTTAAAATTCCTTCCCCTCGCGTAACCTAGCTCCCGGACCCGAGAAATCTCATTTGTGAGACCAGTAAATTATTTTCCATTCAAAGGGCAAAAGAGTCATTTTTCAACAGGTTTCTCGGGTACGGTCCTCAAACCCGGGTGGCGACTCCATTCAACCAATCAAATCGTTTTCCAAATCATAACAGTTTTCGTGGACACCGCTCCGCGGGGGTGTTCACAAAAACATATCAATTCATATACCCGTGGACCAGGATCAGAACTAAATTCTACTTTTAGAAAGTCCAGTTTTTTGCAAATCTTTTGCTCAACAATGAAATGCAATCAGTTCTTTATACTAAACAAAATGGCATGAAGGAAGCTCTGATACCAATTGAAAGAAATTGTTAATACCTGTGAGCGCAGCGGAAACTTGAAATCGTACCTTCAACCATTATTGTTCAAGTGATTGAACCAAGCAGAGAGATCTTCTAACCTATGAGTTATGACCCACGTAATGAACCCTATTGATGGAATATAGGCTTATTCTTATTTTCGGGTTAGGCCAAGGACCCTATGCATGCAATATTTATAGTCAACACATTTCCTACCATCAAGGAAAAGTTGTCTCCAAGAGGTGTCTTTCTCAATGGGTGTATCTTTTGATTATTTCCTAACGGATACGACTCTTGGTATATTAATTCCCAATAAATACACCCTTTCAGTTAGGACACACCCCTTCACATATGATACTTTTTTTCATAATAAGACACTTTTTCACAATTAGACACCAAATAAATGGGCAATTTAAATATCACTCACAACTTCAATTAATAAATAGAAAGTGACATGTAGGCCACATTAAATAATTTCTTACATCACTATCTTCGTCTTTGGATTTAGAAGATTGAATTTTATGTTGGGTTTGTTGTGAACTATATGGTAATGTGGTCTTTGTGTTTGGTAGATGAATGCATTTTGTGCTAATTGCACCTATTTTTTACATTTTTTTGAAAAATTTCCTGCCCTTTCGTCAAGTTGATTAAGATTGGGTGATTAAAAATGTTGACCACCAATTTTGGTGAAAAACGGAACGAACTGGTTATAGGTGGTCCAATTATGGTTTAGAGAAGAAAAAAAAAAGTCACTTTTGGTTTTAGTTATAAATCGTTAAATTAGTATTACCATTACCCGAATCAAACTAAACCGTTCTCACACCTAATGCTAAATCATTCCATCTTGGGCAAAATGTAATTTGCCACCCTGTCATTTGGCCCTTTTGGCACTTTACCTCCTCAACATTAAACGGTACATGTTGAGAACATAACAGATATATAATTCGAGTTTGGAAAACGACTTTCACGTTTGGTCTAGAAAGCACTTTTTTCATTGATAATTCACTCTTCAAGACTCCAACTATGAGGCTAAAGTCCCACATCGAAAAAATTGGAGCAAGAAGCATTCCCTCCCCTCTATACAACCAAGTTAGTGTAGTTATAGTGCGCACCCCTTATGCTACATCTGACCCTGTCTGAGCCATGGCACATGTATATGTACTTAAAGTGTATTAAATACATGCCTAAGTATTAAAAATCCATGCCTAAGTACCTAAAGTGTATTAAATACATGCCTAAAGTGTATTAAATACATGCCTAAGTATGTATATATAATTCGAGTTTGAAGTTTTCTTTCAACACAAATTTACATTTTGATTTTTTTTGGAAACAATATCTTGTGGCACAAGATTCGACGTGAGACGTAGAAAAAGAATTGGCTAAGCCTTGGAATAAATGAGGTTACACAATTATATGGATTTATGCCCCTAGACTTGAACTACATGTGCCTAGAGTCGGGGATGAGAAAACCAAGAAGAGGTCCAACCGCGGGCCCATGATCCCGCTAGTCCAGTACAGAGTGACCCATTACTAGGATACCCAATCTCGGTGGACCAGTCTCGGGTGGCCTAAACTAGGAGACCCATCTCAAGACCCCATTGGACCGGGGGGGGGGACCGCTTTTGGTCCTGTAGGCCTTGAGGTCGACCTAGGATTGGTGGCATCCTAATCCAGTGGCACCTTGATCCCGGTGACACCCAGTCCCAATATAGCCTAGAATCGCTGGCCCACTACCGGAGATGCCCAGAACCACTGAGGCCTATGATCTGTGAGACCCACTAGCCCGGAGGGGCCTCAAATCGGAGGAGCACTAGACCAAATGGGGTCCAACCCATTGAGCCCAGATACCCAATTCGGGTGGAGCCCAATCGGGGTGCCCCATACCGCATGGCCTATCCCGGTGGCCCAAAACAGAAGATGCCCAATCTGGTGGAGCCCTAAACTAGAGGGCCAATCCCGGTGGAGCCCAAGCCGGTGAAGGCCTTGATGCCACGAAGCATAGTGGACCTCTTCGCTGGTGACCCACTGGACCTTTAACCCTTGACCCTTTGGTACTTATTTTCTATAAATAAAGTTAGGTAAAGATCTGAGTGTCTATACTTTAATTTATTTATTAAAAATAAGAAAGTACCCCCCCTTTGGTACTTATTTACGAGAATTTTGAAATTTCAATCCTATCAAAATCATATTCCCCACTTTTAGTACAAAGGCGAAAAACATGTTTTTTACTGAAGAAAAGGGCCGAAAGACAACTTCCCCGTACTAAAAAAGATCGTCCGATTATACTATTGGACTCAGAAATATCCAAGGAACAATTATTGAGACTTTTTATTCCGCAAATCAAAACTTTTCAGAAATGTGATTTCTCCATACTTTAGCCAAATTTTTTAGCGATAGACACGGGTGTCTCAATCTAGAGGCAACCCAATGGTGGCACAACCTATACCATTCGAGTCTTGATGAGAGATGATGATGAAGAAATCGTTTATGATTTTCCAAGATTTTGGGGCATGACAAAGAAAGACATCGGCCCTCTAAAGATGATTTGACCCGAACGATGTGTTCTACCCACGACCAACTTGGTAGGGCACGACGGGGAGCCATTTGGAGGCTTGGTCTCTGTAGTGGCACGACTGAGGAGGTCATGACCATGCCGCTCACACAATGATGGTGAGGTAGAGTGTCACGCCCTCGTTTTTATAAACAATTACCAAAAATATCCACGTAGGATAGTCAACAAGTCAAACATAAACCGATGAAAAAGTCAAAGTCTTCATAAGAAAGTCATAGTTTAATACAATCAACCGATCCAAATATAGCGATACGTGGTGCCTGTACCCAAATACATAACCCAATAGTTTAGAAATGTTGTTACAAGTTCTACAGTCAAAAGATTGAATAAACTAAGAGTTACAATGCCATCTCGGCCAAAAATACTACTATGTCAAGATGAAAGTATAACTCCATCAATAAGTTTTCAAAGTCATGCATGCACGCATCCTAATGCAACCACGTCACGCTCCTCAACGGGTACCTGAAAATGACAGGGTGAGCTACAAGCCCAGTAGGAAAGCTCAATCTCTAGCTACTATGATCATGTGAATGATAGATGCACCATGAGAGGAAAGAAGTACACGAAAAGTGACTAAGGCATGAGACGAGAACGTTCACGTGTTAAGGTGTCCACCAAGTATCCAACTACGTGTCATCGTATCCACAAGTGTCCCGTTATATTGCTTAAGCGTCCATTGTGCCCCAGTGTCATTCCAAATTCCATCTCACACATTAAAGTCTTAGAAAGTTCATTTGAAGTCCAACATGTTTAAACCAACTCACACACATCCACCTGATTTACTATATCACGGGAATTACGGGGCCCGACTCCCATAGCTTCTTATCATCGGAAATTACGGGGCCCGGCTCCCATAGCTTCTTAACTCGAGTAATGGCCGGATTTCTTGGGCTCCGCGCACCCATGACCAACCAATGTTGGAATTATATAAATGGCCGGATTTCTTGGGCTCCGCGCACCCATGACCAAGAGAACACCGTAAGGTGGCCTTGGGATATAACCAAAAACATATTATAAGTCACTTGTACCCTCCAAACTCATAACACACACCATTAGGTTCAACAAAAACCCATAGTTCCATTTCATGGCTGATAAAGGTGTTTGAAACACAAGTATGCACTCCTAACTCACACCGTGTCCCAACATAAGCGTTGATGTCAAATGGAAGTCAAACAATCGGTATTAAGCTCAATTATGAGTGTACAAGATGTTGGAGGAAGGCCCAAGGTACCCCAAGATCAAAGGAAGTTCAAACAAGAAAACAAAAAAAAATTTGGGACGGAGGCATCTGGTATCAATACCCGGATGTAGGGGTATAGGTACAGATTGGACAGACAGACGAACAGAGCCTGCTGGTATTGATACCCGGATTCGGGGTATAGGTACAGATCAGCTTCGGACAGATTTTCAATTCAAGGCCAAACTCATCAATCTTTGATCCAATCTCAAATGTTTATGCAAGAATTGGTCCAATACAAGTAAGAGAAGTTAAATCTAACACAAATTTACATTGGGCTCATCAACTTACAAGATTTGATCAAGAATTAATCAAGAACACATGCCCAAAATGGGTTTTCCAACGAATGACCAATAATCATGAAATTGAACACATGAATGGCATAAATATCATACAAATGAGGATAGGAGGTGGAGATTAGGTTCCCTACCTCAAGGGTTGAGCTTCAAACTTGAGAAAATTGAATTCTTAAATCCCTAAATTGGAAAATCCCGTATTTGAGCTTCAAGGTGCAAAAAGAGTAAGTTCCGGGCTTCAAATCACGCGTAGAACAATATTCCAAGGTCCATTTGTGAAGGGGTTTGATGGAGAGGGAGATTTGTGAGCTTGGAGTGGCATTAATGGAGGAGAGGAGAGAGAATGGGGCAGCTGAAAATCAAGAGGGGAAAGGGACTGATTTTTGTGCTCTTTCTCTCTCTCTCACTTAAATACAAGACTAGCTAATTACACCCACACCCCGTGCATTGACTTATGTATAGCAAATCTCGCCCACGTGTCTCATTTTCACGCGTTGACCCAAGGTTCTTTATGAAATTCAATTCCACATTTCTCCATTTTTATTATCAGAAAGAGACTTTATTCCTTTTCCAAAAATTATTTAAAAACACAGGTCCTTACATAGAGCCTTGACCGTGTCTGATAACAGCGATGACAAGACCGAGGCAAACCTTTTCCAAGCCGTTTCTCGGGATTACTGGAGATTTTGTGGTTTAGTGGCTAAGAACAAGGGTTCGTTGAGGAGAGGCACTCACAGAGTAGCACATGCTGGACTTTCCCGTGGTTGTCACAAGGGACCCCCGCCTGACAGTACAGAGGAATATTCGCGCACTTTTTGTCCGACACGTGCCCATAGTTTATTAGTCCACTCGGCCCATGAGTGGCCTATAAATAAGGCATTCTCCCCTCATTTGGGAAGGACAATTAGGACTGAAAGGGTGATTCTAGAGAGAGAAACACTCTTTCTAGAGATGCACTTGATTCTTGCTCTAATCGGGGTGACAAATTCCTGCCAAGGGTTTTTCCCTACTATTTTGTGCCCTTGTTCTTCACCAGTCCCCAGATTTCTCCACTAGTCCCTCAAGTTAATCTTTCACTGTTCTCGTCACTAGTCAACTAATCATTGATTTACGTACCCTAAGATATTTCCTTCTTACAATCAGTAAAATGATGAAAAGCAAATTTTTAAAATCTAAATTTGGACCTAGTTCTAAATTTAAGATTTAATTTGGAAATCAATCACATAATAATTGAGTTTTGTTATGCACCAATATATAGTATTCATCTACCTATACCCTATAACAATGTGTTTTGACCCCAAAGCTCTCCAAAACCTCAAATCTTACACTCTCCTTAAAAGTAAGCTTCCCATCTTTCACTCCCTCCCATGTGGCTATGACGGAAAAAATCCCATGGCTTACGAACACTTTCTCCGTCAACCCACCTCCATAACTCCCAAATGTAGAATGGATTCCACGTAGGAGTAGGAGGGGAGATTTTATAAATTATTCTTACTTACGATCGAACACTTTCTCCGTCCCAATTTGTTATTTCAATCTACAATATTTTCTTGATTTTAAAAACTTTACATTATAGAACTTGTCGACAACTATTGAATAAAATTCATATTGCATATTTTTGGAGATTCATATTGAAAGATATAAACGTTTGAAAATTGGGACAAACATCCAAAATGGACAAACAAATTGGATGAGGGAGTACTGCCCAACAAACCTCTAAAACACATTTTAGGTCCTACTTTGAACAATTTTTGCTATATAACACACCCTTAACAAACATTTTTCTAAGACTCAAACGGGATGCTCTAAAAGTGATTTACCCAAAAAAAAAGAAGAAGAGAAAAGTAACTAAAGAAAGCAACAAGCTGAAACTATGTCCCCTAGGATGTCTAGCTATTTTTTATCGTTGACTTGGCTCTATTGATCAAACTTTGCGTGTCAATGCTGCTTTGGATCATGTGCTTTTGTGTCTAGATGAAAGAAATTAGGTATCCTTTTGATGAATTTTGTCTATTTTGTTGGTCGGGTTGCGCATGAATATTTTCTTATCTGTGTACTAAATGTGAATTTCTTTGCAAGTGGCATTGGGTGGAATATATGAAATGTATAATTGTGATGAAAAAAAAAAAAGAAAGAATGTGGATTTCGTTACAAATCCTCAACAACGTTTGTTAATGGTTCTATATCGAATTTCATTATCTATCTGCCAATGTGCCAGTTAAGCTTGAATATGTATGTGCTAGTGTGCTTCGTAGTAGACGTCATTAAAGACTGTATGCATGTGCTCATGTCTAGGTACGTAGTTAGTAATGTTGATTCATTAATTTATGAACTATGTGCTAATAAAATAGGGGTATCTTTTATTACTTTTTTGCTTTGTATGAAAATTACTAGCATATAAAAAGGAGAAAGAAAGAAAGGGTGAAATACTACAGCTCTACTAGGCACTATATATTGATTAAAATTTAATAATATGCCTACCTTTGTCGTTCAAAGAAACTACTATTATATAGAAAGAAGAAAGAAAGTCTGCAATGTGAATGTGCTAGTGTGCTTCCTAGTATTGGTCATTAAACACTGTATGCATGTGCTTGTGTCTTGGTAGTTGATAATGTCAGTTCATTAGTTTACAAATTATGAACTAATAAAATAGGGAGTACCTTTTATATTACCTTTGCTTTGAATGGAATTTACTAGCATATAAAAAGGAGAAAGAAATAAAGGGACACACTACAACTCTATGAGGCACTTAGATATTGATAAAAATGTTTACCTTTGTCATGGAAAGAAATTACTACTAAATAAAAAGGAGAAAGAAAGAAAGGGAGAGAGTAAGGTGTTGTTCTATTTACCAAAAAGAAGAAGTGTCGTTCCCCCTAACCCTCATCGAAAAATCGGACCCTTCATAATTACTCTGGGTTCCTAAACTGCACCTCTTGCACCCAAGATATGACCGCAATGGGTGCAGTTTTTTTTTTTTTTTTTGAACGGCCAAGAGGTGTGGTTCAAGCACCCAGATTAATAGCTAAGGGTCCTTTAGCTGACAAGGTGATTTTTCGACGAGGGTTAGAGTGTTTGTGATCGAAAAGAGTGTGCATGCCATGAGGCGAATACAATGTTCACAGGCATAGACTCACCCTCACCTATTCTCCTGTCAAAGACGGTCCGGACGAAGATGGAAATGCAGAATTCTACTGTGATGTCTGTGAGCAACCTAGAGAGCTAGTTGGCACTTTCAGACACAGAAAAGAAGAGAGACCAGGAACAAACAAACAAAAAATATTCAAGAAAAGCAAAATGATAGCCAAGTAGAAGCAAAATTGCTAGTGGAGATGAAGCAACCGGCCGGAGTTTCGGTGGAGGAACAAGAAGCAGAAGGAGCTGAGTGTTAACAGAAGTAGTTTTTCACTCATTGAACTAGATGAAGAGATTGCTGTACTTTGCGGAGAGATAGAGTGCCTACGATCAAAATTAAGTGCCGTGCACAAAAGGAAAGAGGAGCTTGAGAGAAGGCGCATCGACTGAATTTTGGACTTGGAAAAATGGTAATGTTCAAATCAGTTGATCAAGTATTCGTTGGAAGGTAAGCTTCAATGGATTGTGGTGTACCTGTTAGGTGGAGGAGCATCAGGAGCATCATTCACGCGCTGATGGTGTATGAAACTCACCAAGAGAATTGAACAAACACTTGCACTTTTATTGAATTTCACTCAATGTGAAAAATACAGAGGATGAGAAATATTTCCCTCTAAGGAAGAACAAGATAATAAGAAAAATACAAGATAAGCTCTCATTTATGGAACTAATCACAGACACTATCACGGGAGCTAAAGTCTTTAGGCCTGATGTTGAACAGTGCTCCACGTTTTTGTTATGGGCTGCTGAGAAGCCACTTGCTCAACTTTACTTTTCTTGTAAAGTCTTTAGGCCTGATGTTGAATAGTGCTCCACGTTTTTGTTATGGGCTGCTGAGAAGCCACTTACACAACTTTACTTTTCTTCAGTAAGTTGTTAGTAAATAGTTGCAATAAGGGATTCCAAGCTAGCAAATGACAAGAAACTAGAAATTCAACGATTTAATTAGGTCTTGGGAAGGATTTGGGGTCCCGTAGTGACTCCAAGTCACTACATCCGAAATAAAGATTTCAAAGGGCCCAAATTGAGGTCACTATTGGGGTGTAGTAACTTGGATCACTACAGAAACCCCAAGTCCAGTTCGTAAATGAGATGATCGAGTGTTAGTTTATCTTGTGGTTGCAACTTATAATATTCAACGATAATATTTGAATTTTTACATCTCAAGCCTACAAGCATCGCATATTCATTTTGCAGCCATCTTTGAAGATAATATTGATATTTGTCACATCTCATGACTAGGGGCTTCTATTTTTATTTTTTTCATGAATGATCTACTCGGAGCATGAGAAGAACCGTTCGTATTATCAAAATGAGTCATCCAAGTCCTGAAAAATATTCTTGCATGTATTATGCAGTCCATACATTTTACTTGGTGCACTCCCACAGCTCCAATATTCGCGTAGACTGCGTAGTACCTTGAGATGAATATCATAAACGCAGTAAAGGAGCATTGAACTGAATTTCCAATTTCATTACATGACGCTTTTTAACAATATTGAGGAACAAACAATATGTCCAGCTGAATTTGAAAAGAAACTCGCATTGACAAAAGCATTTCATAGAAATGCAAAAAAGCGAGCAAAAAAAAAAAGGGTGCGTGTTTCGATCACCTAACAAAGCCAGGAAAAGCATTTCAGAGAAATGCAAACACGTGGAAAAGGGGAAAAAATTAAGAAAAAAGGAAAAAGACACGCTTAGATGAATAAACAGAAGGGCAAGCATGTCGTAAGTTTCATATAATCCACACTCGAAATGCTATTTTGCCTTCTTGACAAGAGTTGTGGTTCTGAACTCCGCGTCATCTCTGATGAAACTCCACCAAAGGAAGGTGAGAGGGATGGCAGTGGCATGCCAAAGTGCATGCGCATCAACAAATTTCCAGTACGGTGGAAAGTCGTATATATCCAACAGCATTGCTAGACCTCCCCCAACCGCAACCACCCACAACTTCCAGCGTGCTGGATGCCGGGTAACACCAGCCCACACGGCCCATATGAGAAGCTGGGCTAAACCCATGCCTAAGCAAACTTTCATGTTCAGACCTGCGAAATTGTCAAGTCATGCTTAAACCAAAACTGAACTTTTACCATGTAACAATCCGGAAGTTTGATAGACTACTACAAACAAATGTAATAGCAAGCACCGACACTCCTAGGAGGCGCCGTATTGCCGTATGGGACACGGGGACACGGGGACACGGCGGGGACACGGCGGAATACGTATGGGACACGCCACGTGGCGTGTCCCCCAATTTTTTTGAATTTTTTTAGGGGGACACGGCGGGGACACGGGGGGGACACGGCGGGGACACGTGGGGGACACGGCTGGGGGACACGGCAGGGGGCAAATTGTAATTTTTTTAAAAAATTTTGGGGTCAATTTGTAATTTTTCAAATTTTCAGGGGTCAAATTGTAATTTTTAAAAAAAATTTTGGGGGTCAAACTGTAATTATCAATCTTTAAATTTTTTATATTTTTTATTTTTTTATAATATTTATATATATATTAATATATATATTGCCGTGTCCCCCGCCGTGTCCGTGTCCCTTTTTTCAAAATTGCCGTATCCGTGTCCGTATCCGTGTCCGTGTCCGTATTTGTATCCGTGTCCGTGCTACATAGATAGCAACGCATGTTCTGCAAATAACTTCATTCATTTATTTCATATGTAAGCTTATTGCAGTGTTTAGGACTTGGCTCTTCTCTGTCCAAAAGTAGAAAAGTAACAATAATGATGGCTGTATGCGGTTAATCATCAAATACTGCCTGTGTGTCTAGTGTGTCTCTGCTTCAATCTGATTTCTAACATATCGCATCAAATATAAACGACCAGAATATCTAGACTGAGGTCAACCTATATTCGCAAGTTCACATTATCCCATGGTGTGCAATTCAAATTCCACGAGGAGAAATCACAAAACTGCGTTGTAAGACCTTTGAGGATAATGAGGAAAAAGACCTAACAGTCTAGGAAATTTTTCATGAGAAGTTGAAAGAGCTGAAATAAACAGGAACAAGATGAGCAAAATAGTCAACTGAGAGACACCGTTTGTTGGGCGGAATGCCGAAGCGAGAGACAAACTAGGATGCAGCAGAACATGAGGTGGAGGCAGTAGGCTTACCATAATCAAGCTGGTAAAAGTTGAGATACAAGATATGAGTCGTCACAAACGCAATGAGTGGAGCAGCAATCATCACCCTTGCAGCCTCATCTCTCACATTAAAAGCTCTCATTATAGCCAAAATGAGGGAAAATCCAAGTAATGCCACAGCAGATGAACAGTCTAGCTTCTCCGTCAACTCCACATCTCTGCATTTAATTCAGTTACAGAGTGCGTCACACGAAGAACAATGGAGGCTACCAATAAAATGGGAGAACAGACAACCAGACTCGCCCATAATTACTAATATTTCAAGCGAAACATAACCATATGAAACAGCCTCCAGAATGCAGTCGCAGTGCAAAATTTTTTTGTCGACCATGTTAAGAAGTCCATCAGGCATGAACAATCTCAACTTCACAAGACGAAAGAATGCAAAATAACTAAAAAAGAGAAGTAAACAGATTTTCCTCATCCTTTTTAGTACCATACGGTATATAAAACAAAGCAATATTCATGGTGTCGTTGCAGTTAATATAAACAACCAAAAAATAGAAAATTCACAAGTCATTAACATCCTATTGAATTTCTTCCCTTGGTAAACAAAGGAATAGAAGGGCTACACGCAGAGAAAATTTACAAGTTATTAACATCCTATTTTGAACTAATTCTAAGTTGTGATACAATAATTGTTAGGGACATATTAAGCAACTAAAATTCAATTGTAAACAATATATTTGCATGCGGAGAGGCAAACAGACGAACCCTATTGCAAACAACTGACGGAGTGCATAAGGCTAAAACATAATAACAGAACAAATGCAGATTACAAGACGTAAAGTATGGTATCCTGAAAGCAGATTCTTAATGCCATATTAGATCATCAAGGCTCAGAGACCATCACAAGTCACAAGTTTACTCAAGTATCAACAGTAGCTTCCATTTTGTTCATGCGGATCTCAAGTATTTGCATATGTGATGCTATATCCCGTATTTAAAAGCAAAAAAAAAAAATGTGCGCGAGAAAAAGAACTGCAGTTTACAAAAGTACTGGGAGGTTAACACATTCAAGGAGGCTAAAACCCAAAACCTCCTACCACAAATTCTATTTAGATCATCCATAGTCCACATAAGTTTAACCGATCCAAAATTTGGCCCAACAAACTAAATCTAGTTATCAAACAATATGCTACACCCGGGGACGAGGGATCAATAAAAAAGGAAGAAAAAAGCATACCGACTGTGGAAAACAGCACTCCATAACCAGCAGTTCATTGCTAAAAGGCCATATAGATGCAACAAGCCCGTGTATTCATAATATGTCCTTCTATTTGGCCTCAAAGGCAACTTATAGTTAACAAGGATGAAAAATGATACCCAACCATGAAACTGCATAGCCAGATTAAGAGCAGAGAGAGCTACAGAAACAGGTTCCTGGAAAACATGCATAAAATTAATCAGTATAGGCAAATCTAGAAAGCAATCCAAAATCAACCTTCCAAACTTTAGATAATATCAGTGTTTTGAAATTGGAATACGTATCGTGTATCGTTTTTTTCATTTTACGAATCGTATCAGGATACGTATCGCGTATCGTAAGATACGTCAAAGAAAGATTATATGTACTAATTAATAATAATTACCTAACAAAAAATTAATAATTGAATGCATTTATGAAAAAAGAAGCATGAAGGATGCAAAAACACACACGTCTTAAGCCATATATTATATATATAGCACGTTCACAATGCTCCCAAGTGAAGTCTATTACATTTCTCTTATTTTTCTTTCTTGGGGGAGCAACAAACACTACAAAACAATTATAAAAAAAAAGTGCACAAAAGTATACAAGGGACAGCTTTAGAGAAATAAATAATGCTCTATTTTTTTTTCTTTTATCTTATTATAATAGAGTGGTGGCTCTAGACTTAGGATCAAGACAAAACTTCAATAAATGAAGGGAGTCGGTGGTGGCCTTTGAAATTTGAATAGGAAATAGATACAAGACAAACAATAGTCTGCATATATAGGAGTATTTATACAACTATTATACTACAATGGCCATACAGCTTCAAACAAAAACAGAGTACCAACAGAGGCGAAGAGCTTCGGCGATATACAACCAAAGTCAGAACATTTTATTCAGCGATTGGTGAGTTCTTGCATGTCTAAGAGCTTCTGACATCGGAGATGAGCAGTCGGAAAGGAATAAGTGACTCAGATCTGTTTTCGTCGGAGATAGGACAGAGTTTGGTCGTCGGAGGGAGGAGTCGACTGAGGTTTAGGAGTCGCTGAAGGGTTTTGTCGAAGGTGAAGACTTCAATTTTCGATTAAAGCTTCAAAATGGTGCATAAAAGGTATGCTTTAACCTGGGAAACAAAATCGTGCGATTCAGATACGTATCGCGATACGCAGTGTAGCGTACGATACTCGCTCTGTATCTTACGATTTCTGCACAATTGCGATACGTAGAGCGATACGTATAGTTTTCTTCCCAATACGACACGAATCGTGCGATACGTCTCGCGTATCGTACGATTTTAACAACACTGGATAATATGTAAAAAAACAAGTTAGAACCTGGATTCCATATACGCGCTTAAACGGCCATTTCCCATGATACTTGACAGGTTTGTAACCCAGCTTCTCTCTTTCTTCCTCCCTATCAAGCATACAGTGGTATCTACAGTCAGTGTGGCAGTCCCATTGTTTCCAACGCTGATAGAGTGGTTCTTGGAGAAACCATGGACCATCAATGGGGACCCCATCAGAAGAAAATTTACAATGTTGGAAGCAATTTTCCCCCACACAGCCAGTCTTCTCACATTGCTCAACACATGCTCTGGCAAAACAAAAAAAAAAGTTTTTATACCACAAGGCATGACCCGGGAGTAAAAACCACAAAATAGAAATAAATATCCTACCCGGAAAGGAAATGCACTTGTGAACTAGCACTGAAGTAAAAATGTTCTGGCTTACTCATTAATCTAGACAGTAGACACAAACCACCTTGCATGAAGACAACATGATAATTCTCACAGCTTCTACTGCAAGTCCACTCACCATACCTACCAACCCACCAAAAGGATAAAAAGGGCCTGCGAATTAAGTGTTTCCACCAGCCAATATTGTGGCCTCTGAAATCTAGTTCTTGGCCTACTTACCTCCTTTACAAGTTAAATGCCTTAGCAGTTAGCACTAATTCGCATGCTTGTCTTTATCGTTTACAAGGCTTTCCAGATATTCCACTCTCCTTGGAAGAGTGAAGTTGACATTCCATTCAGAGCTAATTATGCATTTAAGCATCGCTAGGGCTAGTTGAGTAGTCTTTTCTATAAATAACATTTGGTGAACGTCATACAAAGATGCAGAATTTAGCCAACTATCTCCGACTTCTTTCTTTTTTATTATGCTTGTTAAAAGAATTGTGTGAGAATAACATTCCTTCTGAGTTCCATGCATGTGCCTCCGTTGTACGCAAATGTGTGACGTCCCTTTCTACGATATTGATTTGAACAAGCATGATTTGAACAACTTCGATATTGACCAATCCAGTCAATGAATCTGTCTAGAGATTTCAGACTTGAGATTGATTTAGGGCAATAGAAGATATAGACCAATAGACAATGCTTTAATCAAATCAATCGCATATCTATAAATTAAAAACTCGTGACCAGAACCTAAAAGAGTATACTGAAAACGAAAAAAGACAATGCTTTAATCATGGATGTGTCCATATGGAGACTGTTCATTTATTGTTTTCATTTTTTCTAACGACTTGAGCAAAAACTAAGAGCACTAACAGATCTCCCGGCATGATACACTAGCCAAGGCGAAGGTAACCTGTAAGGTAGGGTGCCAGCAAATCTTCGTTGAGCCTCATATTCTAGTCTCCAACCCACTAATTCTCCACAGGGTGTGTGGGCCCTGCTCATAGCCCAATGCTGGAAAAGGTGCCCTCATACCACCAAGGCATTGACGGCTAAATATACATCTAATTAAGTCAAGGGCCTAGGCAAGGGGGAGTGTGCTTCGAGGCACATATCTCAAACTTGTTCACATATCGTCGATGCTCTGCTTTAGCGACGTGGCCACCACGCAGCAACTCTTGATGGTTGTACCCAAACGAGACACCATTTATTATTTACAGCCATGGACATTTCATTAATGCTCTTCTTTAGCAGCGTGCCCACCACGCAGCAACTCTATTGACTATTTTCACTGGCTTTTGTCACCCTTTAGCTAGGTAAAGAGTGTGCATTTTGTGGTGTCTTTAAGATTTCTCGTCTGTTTAGAATACTCAATTGTGCCTATTTAAGAAAGTCATCAGCTGTTTTTCTTCTGTTTTTATAAAATCAGGGCAATGAACATCAAACTATAGAAAAACTTCAACACCACAACCAAATTCTCATCTTACACTTGAAGACCCCTCTATCAATAGAATAAAAGGCTGCATCACTTGCATAATGTGGCTGCCATCCAGAATCAGACAGAAGTTAAGCGCAAGCTTCTAATAGTACCACTACGCAATGGACACCAGATTCTGCTGTTACTGATCTTTGCTGATAATCCATCACAGAAACTTCTCGTGCACTTCCTATCGGCAGATGATGCTGAAATGGGTCCTAAAGCACCAAAACTACCACACCTCAGAATGATTCCGTTACGAGGTGTCCATTTTGAATAATAACCCTCGTAGTTGGTCGGTTATACTAATCCTAATCTTAAAACAAACCACAATAACAGCATGTTCATCTACTACGGCTTCTTAAAACATTAAATCGAGCAAACCTAACTACTGTACTCCATGAATGCAACTAGGAAAAATTTACCGTCAGCCCAATGGCCAGACAGTAAGGGGCATAGAATTTGAAGTCTTACATGTAAGAGTTATAACTCTTCCATGAAAGAGAGTGTCTTATCGTCAGCCCAATATAGAAGGACTGATGCAACTATGCAAGTTTGGTGAAGAGTCTTGAGTTGAGCATGAGCAGTTCAATTATGTTTTCAAAGTCAACAAGCAATTAAAACCCCAAAAAACTTAAACAACGGTCAAATCGAACTCAAATATCGCAACAAGTTGATCAATCTAACAAAAAACAACTTCAATCCTACCATAAAGACGAGTCAACGTAACGAATCATTCAGAAATTAAAAAAAAAAAGAAGCGAGGCTTACTTGTAAATCGGATCGGCATCGCCAGCACTTGCGTTGACGACAACAGCAATCCACCAAAACGAAGCGAAAAACATAATCAGACGACATTGTGCCATTAGATTCACCAAGAATGATATCTAGAATACCCAAAAACTGATAAAAGCTACAAGATTTCTACACTATCGACTCGATATTTATCGAAGGTCTACGTGAAGATGTGACATGAACCATCTCCAATTCAACGACCTCAGAAAGCGAGATGTGGAGAGAGAGAGAGAGAGAGAGAGAGATGGGTGAGTTGAGAATCTGTACAGGTTGGAATCGGTGATAGACGTGGAAACAACGAAGAGATAGAGAGAGATAGAGGGGTGAGGGGTAGAGGTGAAGAGCACTCGCGAGGATCAGAGTCCGGAATCTGGTGAGACCGTGAAGAGCACTCGCGGGGATGTTTCGCGAGTGGACACGTGGAGAGCAAGGGTGGCATGCCTTTTTTACGAACATGGCCCTAGCATTTTTTGCGGTCCAGACTTATCGCCAGGTATCCATCATGGATTTTCTGCCAGTTTTTGCTTTTTCTTCTTTTGTGACGGAATATCTACATCCACAATAAATAATGAGTTGTTCTTTAAATTAAAAATGGATATAATTGATGTTTCGTGGTATTTTTCTACTAATTTTTTACTTTTAAATTTTCTGAGAATAATTATTCAAAAACAAATAAGGACCAAAGTTAAAAAATCAATAAAAAGACAAGAAAATTATCTTCTTTTTTCATTTTCAATAAGCTCTTTTAGGTTTGGTCATGAGTTTTTGATTTATAGACATGCGGATGATTAAATTAGAAAATTCAAACGAACTCACCAAAATTCAGAAAAGACACTTAATGAAGAGTTATCCACAATAAATATTTATAGCAAGCCCTTCTGTTAGAATTTTAAGCTTTTTTATTAGAATACTCACTATTAAGCATTTTGCAGTATTTTTCCATGCACGAATGTAATTTATTATAAAACTCTATCATAATGAAAACTCCAAACTCATTAGTAAAATACATGAAATTAACAAAATAATAAATTTTAGTAGTGCACATTTTTGTGGAATAGTTAATGTGTTGTGGGGTGAATTACATTGATGTGCCTTATCTACTTTAATTCATCGTACTGAATCACAATTTTTATTCAAAAAATAAAAACATTTTACAAATTCATTTCATAAAAGTACTTTGAAGACATCCATCGTGTAAAGACCCGGAAATTTTATAAAAATTCTTTTATTTCTTTTGTTCGTTTCAAGTTATATGGATGTGTTAATTAAGGTTTCTAAAGTATGTTTCCGTCAAAGCGTTTGTATGGGTGTGTATACGTTGTATACCGGGGGTTCGATAAATGGTAGGGATACGTGTTACAAAGTTGTGTGGGTGTTCAAGGATGTTGAAAAAGTGTTAGAAGTGATCGGGGCTTGAATTGGTGAAGGTGGTAAAAAATTTGAAATTTTTCAGTTTAGATATCGGTATGGATTTTTCTTGATATCAGTATCCAGTTACATTTCCTGTAGACTTTGAGCCATCAGAAAGTCTAGATATCAGTATGGCTTTTTCTTGATACCGGTATCCAGCTGCATTTTCTGCGAATTTTGAGCTCGTCACAACTCTCTATAAAAAGGGTCATTGACTCATTTCTTCACTCCTAGACCACGAACCAAACCCTAAAATTACCCCTCTACCTTCTCTCTTCACCCCTACCTCAAATATTGTGATTTTAACCTCAATCCCCTTCAAAACTTCAAGATCTACATATTGAGTTCGTGAATCTCCCTTAGATTTCGGGTTCTACACTCAAAGAGGTAAGAACACTTGATTTGGGTCTTATTCTTGCTCCACCCATGTTTTTCTCTCTTTCTCTTTGATTGTAAGTGCAACCTCACTCTTGAAACTCGTTTTTTGCTTGATCTAATCTTTTGAACGCGTAGTGGAGCTTGGGTAGAGGTCGTTCTTGGAGTTTAGGGTCAAAATCAATTGGGTACTCTAGGGTTTTGCTCAAAACCCATCTTGGTAAGAAAATTTCTACTTCTCCTAAATGTATATGAATGTGTATTGTGTGTATTGCTTCCCACTTGATCAACTCTCCTTTGATTTTGAAAGCCCCTTTGAAAACTTATTTCGTAGTCACATTGGGTTGAGGTTTGTGCTTGATCTATGCTTCTAATGACTTTCTCCATCAAATTAGTTGTTAGACCATCTTAATGAGGCCTGATGAGTTTAATTTTGGTCTTGAACTTAATTAATTTGGTGTCCTCTTGAATCACCTTGAAATTTTGCAAGGTTGCTGGGCGTTGCTATGCGTGTGGTTAATGATTAAGTGATCTAGTGAGAATACCGTAACAATACTAATGAGCATGAAATGAAATTTACACTATGGTAATGGTGACACGGGCCCCGATAGGATATGCCCGGAGTGATACGGGGCCTTTATGGTTTGCTTGGAGTGACAAGGGGCCTATATGGCATGCCCGGAGTATAACCTAATGTTTTAAATGAATGAGATGTATATGGTAAACATTTAGGACACATATGGCATGTTGGGTACGTGTCGGGTATGAGAGATGATAGTAAACGAAATCTAGTAGCTTATGTGTTGGTTTTAAGTCCTTTAACCTTTAAAATTTCTTAATCCTTGTTACGTGACTTATCCTTTCTTTGTCTATCACTTACATGCATTTCATTGCATTTAGGATTGGTAGATTTTTCTCTGCTGGGCTAATGAGTTCACCCTTATAAATTTCAGGCACCCAACACGGAGCATGACATGGATTGCTAAGAGTGCATGCATGCATCTATTTTGAAAGCTAAATGGAGGAGTTACTTTATCATCTTAGAACATATATTTTTTCATAAGATGATTTTGTAACTTAATTAAGTTTAATCTTTTGACATTGGGTTGTAATAACACTTAAAACCTATGTACTTGCATTTGGGTTTGCGGGCCCTTTAGACAACTGTGGCTCGTTGACTATGACTTTCTAAATCTTATGTGGACTTTGACTTAGACCGTCGACTTGTTGACCATTCACGTGAAATTTATAAATTGTATTATCTTTCTAATTTTGAGGGCGTGACACATCGTTTCTTCTTGTTTTTATTTATTTTTATTTATTTTTATATTGAGAATTTTGAAGACATACATCTTGAAAGGTCAAACTTATTTGCCAAACAAAAAAATAAATCAGTTTATTTCACATACAAATCCTACTTTTCCTTCGAACTTTTACATTTGCCCTCCTTTTTTCCTTCTCCACTGTCGAGACCTGCTTTCATCTTAAACTGTTGTTAATCATATCTAACATGTAAAATGGTACTAAGTCAAAAAGTTAATGTTATCCAACTTAAAAGAACATATCATTTATTATCAATGGTGACTTCAGGACTATCGTCTAGTGGGTTCATTTAATTTTTCCCACACATAAATCAACCATTTCCCTCAATTATCATACCTAAAATCGTATATTATATTACTTCAATTTCTCTTGCTTTCAATTAAACTAAATCCTAATCATTATATTTTTTTGTTATGTACCACTAACCGTCTTACTGGAGCTGTTAGGTAGTCTTAATGCATATAATGAATAAAGTGGTGCATATGAATATCTCGCATATATATATATATATTTGAATAGTTCAGGTGTCCGAGCTATTTTACGTGCATTTTGACTAGTCGGCCTAGTCGGCCAGTCCATGCATACAGGACTCGCTCTATATAATTTGTTTGTTAGCTCCACCTTATTTGTCATATGAGTTGTGGTTTACAAGACCCTTCCCATTTACCTGCTAATGGTAAATTATCAAATTAGTGTAACTTGAAATAATATCCAATCTTAAATGTGTAAATAAATTGTCATGCATAGGACACGTTAGATTAGATTAAAAAAAATGGGTAGCTTCTAAATCAATCTAATATTTTGTTACTTTCACATACAGAGTAATTTTTTTTTACACAGTATATTTGTCTACATATATTGAACAATAAAGAAGGTGAGCTCCCAAAATTTGAGATGAGCGAGAAGACAGAGGGAGAGGGGACACCAGAGGCGGCTCCACCCTCAGCTGAGGGTGGTCGCCCGAACACCCTGGAATTTTTTTTTTGTTAGAAATACATGTAAAAAAAATTTATTTTCAATATTTTTGTCATTTTGAACACCCTAAAAAAAATGTTTGAACACCCTAACCAATATATTTGAACCATTTTGAACACCCTACCTAAAATGTTTGAAATATGAAAAGTCGTTGAGGAAAAATTCTAATATACTAAATATTTTGCTTTTTTTTGGTGGCATTTTTTATATTAGAAGTTTTTTTTTTTTTTTTTGCATATGCACAGTTATTATTTTTAGAGGACTGTAGTAGAATTTCTGAACACCCTCACGAGAAATCCTGGAGCCGCCACTGGGGGACACATTTCTATTTTTCTCTGCAAAGTTGTGGGTTCAACCACAAAAAGTCACTGGGTTCATTGTACTCAAGTAGTAGCCAAAGCAGTTCAAATTTCTCATGGAAAGTAGAGTGTTTTTTAGAGTCGAGGGGGGATTAAACTGACACCCCTACTTCCAATGTGGAGTCACCTCTGTTTATTATGATTTATGAAACATGAAAGTTTAAATTACATCTCTAGTTAGTTTATTTATTCATTGAAATTCACTTTTGCCAACTTTTTACAGATCTATTTTCATTACAATATTACATGACCAATTATTCAACGGCCGCAGGGCATCAACACAATGGCATCAAATGACTTTTAGTTTTGGTGGGTCTTGAAGGATTATACTTGTTAGAGCATCTCTAACTCATTCATTTTCCTTCAAAATAAAGAATAGAAGTGACAAATCATGGAGATATTTTGTAATTTATGTCATTTTTTGTTTAAACAATTATACTTTTTGGAGGGACCCATCATTCTTTTTGGAGAATTAGTTCTTCAAATCTATTTTGGTTCTTCAAATTTGAAGAACCAGAATAGATTTGAAGAATGAATGTAACAAAAAGGAGGATGAGTCCTTCCAAAAAGTACAATTTTTTGAAGAAAAAAGGTATAAATTACAAAATCTCGCCTTGATATGTCAATTCGGTTATTTATTTTGGAGATTTGAAGATTGGTAGGAGATGGTCTTGCGGGAGCTTAGGCTTCGTTTGTCTTCTAGCGAAAGAGAGCAAAAAGGGAAAATACTGTAACAGTAATGAAGAAAAATGGACAAAAAAATATACTCCAATAAAGTCTAGCGTACTTTTAAGTTTTAGGCATAGTTTTCAAAAAGATTTTAGCAACCCAGTTGCTAAAATCAATCATAATTTTAATAAATGAGTTCAACAAATGCTAAAATCATGCTTTTGAAATAAAAAATTGAAGTGGTTTCGTGTATCGTTTTTCGATTTTTTTCGCACCAAATTAAAGTACTCCTCGAGTACTTTAATTTGGTGTGAAAAATTAAAAAAATAATACACCAAAACACTTAATTTTTTGATTTGAAATACCAAGATTTTAGCACCTGCTGAACCCATTTGCAGATCCGGATTTTCTGCCCCCCTTTGCTGCCCCCTTTTGCTGCCCCACCCCTCTTTGGTTGACATGTGTCCCCTTCAACCCCACTCCCTAACTCTGTTAACTTACCCCCTTTTTGCCGTTTCCCACTACTGCTGTAACCAAAAAAAAAAAAAAAAAATTTTCTTTTTCCACAATCAAAACTCAAAAGGAGCTTCAATTCCTTTAATCCCAGCAAAAAATTGCAGGGCATCTGTACCTCTGCCCATTATATCCAACTGATGCAACAACAGAAGTTATTGTCGGACTTTATCAACCAATAACGTAATTCACAAAACATAAGGTCCCCCAGTGAAAAAAAAAAAAAAAACTGCATTTGATGTATATTTTCTCTCTTGTGCATCTCAAGAAACAAAATCTACAAGTTCAACTATTGAGTGGCAGCAGAGTTATGGTCCCCAGCAGATCACTTTGCAAGATACATGATCCAAACACACTATAAATCAGAAAGTAGTTGGTTGTTATACCCGATCGTTATTTTCAGGATCTCAAAATTAGTCAAGATATACACAAATTGACCCGAACATCTGATAATCGAAAAAAAAAAAAAAAAACAGTTGTGATAAGTTGGAGCTCACTTTTATTCATCTGTATCAATTCACTATATGATGTCAAAACTAATCTACAAAGTTGCAATGACAAAATCCTACAACACCACTACAACAAAATCATGGGAAAAGAATCAACACAAAGTATATCGCTTGTTTTTGGGGCATATCTATTTTCTATGAAGAAAATGACAAAAAGAGGGTAAGTTAACAGAGTTAGGGAGTGAGGTTGAAGGGGACACATGTCAACCAAAGAGGGGCAGGGCAGCAAAGAGGGGCAGAAGATCTGGAGCCCCCATTTGCTAAGATCAACAATGATTTTAGCAACTGGATTGCTAAAATCTTTTGGAAAATTATTCCTTAATACAGGACTACAGGAGTACTTGATTTTGTGATTTTTGTCCCCCCTTCAAAAACTTCGCGTACTTGACTTGATGATTTTGCGACTTATGCTAGGGAAAATTTTCAGGAACATGGTCATCTACGGTTCCTTTTGTCCGGGTCAAGTTCGGGACCTTTCTCGATTGGTTTTGGTGATTCGGATCGTGTAATATTTTAGACGAGAACATTAAATACATCAAAATTTATGTCAATTCGATATCATTTAATTTATTTTCCAAATAAATTTATCTCCTAAAAAGCGAATTTTATCCAGTATTGTACGGAAAATAATAGGTACACACAAAGTTTGTTCCCACAAAATACCCAAACACACATACACAAGTGTAGCGCCCCCCCCCCCCCCCACACACACACTTGTGTGTGTGTTTGGGTATTTTGTGGATAATTTTTGTGTGTATGTAGTGTTGCTCGTATTGTACTAGTATTTTTCTTTAGACAAAGGTGTCTCGGGAGTCGGGAGTACAGTAAACAATATCCGATTGACATAGCTTTTGATGTGATTAATATTCTTTACGATGTCTAAAATATAAACAATTCAATGGCTTTCTGGCTTTCACTTCCCTTTTCCCTGTATTCCAAAGAATCCAGGTGGGGTTTGGCTAAAGTAGTTCATGCTATTTCTAACTTTTTGCTTATTTGAGAGAAAAAGCCACAAACAAAAAGTTTGCTAGTTTGGCCTAAAATAGGCTTTTCTTTTTTCTTATGAATTTCAGTTACTTTTTTGGCCTAAAAAGTTCCCAAAAGTCTGCTAGTTTGGCCTAAAAATGACTTTTCTTTTGGAAACTTTTTAAGCCAAACTTTTTATCTTTTTTGGGCTTTTTTAAACCCAAAAAAGCCACAAATAGCAAAAACTTTTTAAGCCAAACTTGCCCCCAAACAGCTCCTACAGCCTTTGATATCGTTTTTCCCGTTTCCCTTCCCACTCAACTCACTATCTCGTTCAATTCAATGGCTTCTGCAACTCACCCCGTCGCCTTCTCTCTCCTCCTCTCCCACTCCCCACTTCCAAAACCCCACACTCACCACCGACTCTCTCTCTCCTCCTCCCCCTCCTCCCTTTCCTCTCTCCTCCTTCGCCGCCGCGGCTCCTCCGCACTCTTCCCACCGTACAGGCCTCCCCGCCGACGTCCTTCACGGCCGACATGCCTCGCTTACGTAACTGGACCGCCTTCAGAACCGATTGTGGCCGATAATGATCCGAAAGTAGACGTTTCGACCTCTGATACCGAACGCATACGATCGCCGCCGAGTGTTATAAGTTGGGGCATTTTGTCGGGCCTTCTGCTTCAGCATAACTTGAGATTAGCGATTTCGGTTGCCACTCTCATTGGTTGCACAGCTTGCACTCTCTCAATGCCTTTGTATTCCGGTAAACAAAGATCAGTTTATTTGATGCTTTGTTGAAGTTGTTACCAAGGTTTAATCGGTTCCCTTTGTTGTCACGTAATAGAAGCTCAAACTATTGGTTTAATAAGTTGTGTAATAGCTTATTATCAATCGAATATAGATTATCCAAAATAATTATATATATGTTCTTTCTAATTAAAGAGGGTTTTTTTTTTTTTTTTTTTATCTATTTGTAACTCTGTTAACTTGAAATAAGTAAAAAAGCTACAAATTGAAGTTCAAAATAATCTTATTTTTTGAGTCAAATAAGATGAAAAAGTAGAATAAGTAATTATCTATAACTGCTAGCAAACACTCTTCATTAGCCTTTTTAAAAGAAAAAAGGCTGAATAAGATAGCTTATAGTTATAAATGACAGCAAACGGGGCAAAGTGAACTATCTGTTAAACGGAAGAAAAAATAGTTACAGTATAATCAGTTCTTCAGAGGAGCAAGATAGTTAACTCAGTTTTTGGGTGCTATAAATGGTGAGAAGTGGGAAACTCTTTGTTGTTTTTACTATATAAAGTTAAAAACTTAAAATATTGTTGTTAAGTTCCTCATTTTCCCTGACATTTGGTGAGTTTGACGCTTTTTGGTGGTGTGTACAATGCATCAACCTATCAGGGGGCAATCTGCCACTGGAAACAGGAATAACTTGAGGTAAGTGGTTTTGAGAAGAAATAAAGGAAATGGGAAACATTTTAGTATTATGTCAATATGTCTTCCCTACGTAGTGTTCTGCAGAAGATGAAAATTCATTTTACTTGAGCCATAAGTGATTGCACTAGGCTCAGTTAGGCGAATATCTTTGTTTACCAAGGCCAAGCTATAGTAAGCAAAAGGATTTGAACCCCAAGTCAATCATATTATCCCCTTTTTTTGGCTGCCAAGCAAAGCCTAAAGTAAATCGAAGAATAAAGGGGAAACAGAGGCCAAAATAGGAATTTCCGTGGGTATTTCTTTGATTGGTGCTAAACTGAATAATATCAAGAATTAATGGGATTTCAATTTGTTTTGGTACAAAGCTATTTAAAAGCTATTAGAATACTTGACTTGTTTGTTCCAAAAACTAAGCAAGTGACACAGTATGATTCATTCTTCACGACTAACTGGAGGTTGCTCCATCACTTTGAAGAGATACAGATGGTGAGATTATTTTGTGGGTAACTTTTAGGCCTGCCTATGGCCTTGCTCTGGTTCCTATTTGAGAAATAAAGCATCTAAAAATATGGTTAACAATGAATTGTTGATGATTTCCAGGGAAATTTTTCGAAGTACTTATAGGCAAAACACCGAAGCCTCTGTGGGATGTGCTTGGTAGGATTGCAGTTCTATATGCATTGGAGCCAATTTTCACCATTTGTTTTGTTGTAAACTTGAACACGGTATGGGAGAAGGTTATGTCAAACTTAAGAGCTCAGATATTTCAGCGAGTGTTGATTCAAAAGGTAAATCAATTGTTTCATTTCTTCATAATCTCGCCCAGACCCTAGCTCTTCTATGTCACTGTTTTTGGTTGTTTATCTCAGTTCAAACTTACCTGGTCAAGTAATGACAACCTGATTTTATGGCTTACGGTGGCAATGTAAGAGTTGTTTGTTTTCTAATTTTTTAATTATCTTCCTTGTGTAAAAAAGATTGAAACTTTATGTAAATTACATTGCAGTTGAAGTTTGATGTGTTCAGTTTTGCCACAGAGATGGGAGATTAACTTCATCCTCATTGTCCAATTTATGCTCTTTTGATTGGGGGGATAACCTGGGTCAATTACTTCCATTCTTCCAAGCACATATTAATCTAAATGCTGTGAACCCTCTATTTTTTTGTACTACTATAATTCTCAGAGGAATGAAAGAAGGCGTTTTGCTTTCTGGACTTCTGGAAAATGAAGTGTAGTCTTGTTTTAGGCCTGGGAACTATATGGATGGTTTTTGACTTGGAAGAATTGTAGTGTGTGAGACTCTTCTCATGAAATGGAGGACGAAATACTGGGTAGACAAGTACATGCAAGCACTTGCACTTTGGACACATTTCATTATCTCTTTTTCTGACTATGGGAGGACAAAGGAATCGACCTTGGGCATTATAGTGCAAAATGGCATACGGTTAAATAAGCATTTAGCCTGACGTCATGATAATTACTGAAAGAAAGGGCCCTGCAAGCTATCAAATGCACCGATTGTTCTCTAAATTTTTCAATTGAAGTCTGCAAGGAGGAAGCTTTGAGAAAGAACTCATCCATTTTGTTGCCATATTTTTTGAGAATCCATCCTGGCATTCTGCTCCATGAGAGTTATAAATCATTCTGCTCCATGAGAGTTATAAATCTTCCTCAGATAGAATTTGAAGTATAAGTTGTGTACATTATTTCTTGTGCAAGTTTTATTCTGAATACCATTGATGTTTGATCTGCTACTTTCCCTATTTTTTCAGGTGGAATTTTTTGACCGCTACAAGGTATGGAATGAGATTCTTTTGTTCTTGTTCCTACTTAATACTCTGGTGCTATGATCACCTAAGAATGTATTGTGGAAGTGTGGCATTTTTGGCGCTTGCAATGTGATACTCCTTCGTGTGGTTGTCATCCTGAAAATAGACTACAACCGCCAGCCGGCACTAATGGTTCTAAATATGTTGTTTACTGTGATCTTTAGTTTGAAGTATTACCAAGTAGACTTTCAAATCTCTTGAAGCAGGAATTTCTAACAATTGTCTTGTGCTCAAGATTTGATATTCAACCTTTTGTATTATCATAAGCTTTGCATCTGGCTCATTACCATTCTTTGCCAGTTTTTACTCTGTATTTGGCACTTTGTAACTTCTGCAAGCACAAGTCAACCATCTGTTATGTATTGTATACTGTGTTTTGTACGGTGCCAAGTTTCCTGAAGCTAAAGACTGGCGTTTTAGAAGCTATGTTGAGATATTATTGGATATTTAAATACACAAGAGGCAGCATGTGTCGCAAAACTAGAAAATAAGAAAGATATTCATAGTGCGGGGACTTCTGCTAGTGTCATCTGCAATGAAGCCTTGAAAATTATCGTTTTGGACATTGAATTGCTCTTTTTCCCTTACATACCCTTGTTATTCGGATGGTGGTTTATTTACATTTACCCCTCAAGAATTCTATTGTTTTTGTGGTTCTTCACCCATCGCATATTTCAATAGATAGAACTGAGAACCTGTGTTTTCCTTGTGATAGGTTGGTGAACTCACTGCATTATTAACATCTGATTTGGGTTCTCTAAAGGACATTGTGAGTGAAAACATTTCAAGGGATCGTGGGTTCAGGGCACTTTCTGAGGCAAGCTATTCTACACTAAGCGAAAGTCAGCTTTATATTGGACACAGTTAAGCATGCACGTAAATTCCTTATGGCTGTAATGACTTGCACCTTTAACTGTTTTTCTCCGGTCTTTTTATTATTCCTCCAATCTTTGTTTTTGGTTTGTGATTGGACATGGTATAAGAAAGCAGTGTTTCATGGACTTTCTATTCCCCATATCCGCTGAGAATGACAAGGGTAAGGGTATGGGATATGAGTCAAAATTTCAGATAGCCTGACCAAATTAGTCATTTCAATCCTCAAGATGTTTTAAATGTTTAAAAATTAAGCAGCTAACACCAATAGTAGAAGATTTCCTGCCTCTCACTTGTGAAGTATCATAGTTATTTTATGCTCAACGATAATGTCCATGTGATTATGATGTGGCATGTATCCCTGTGTATCCATGCCCAACTTTTGGCTTCATATTCTACTGGTCTCATACCCACACCCGATAATCTTATCTGAGCCCATATAACATAGATAAGCAGTTACCAATTTCACATTTTTTCCTTTTCCCATTTTCTTCTTCTTACATTTCTTTTTTATGGCCATTGCAGCATTTGTAACCTCACTTCTCTTGTAGGTCATTGGAACAATTTGTATCTTGTTCACCCTGTCCCCCCAACTTGCACCACTTCTTGGGCTACTTATGCTTATGGTGTCTGTTTCAGTTGGTAAATCACTTTTCTCTCTTTTTTATTGTAATTGTGTTTGATTGAGTTCATATTGTTCTGTTCATCGTAAATGTGCCATACTGCCATGCATGTACAGTCTCTGTTTTCATTTTTCTCCTTCCTGCCATACAATACTCGGATATCTATAGTTGTAGATTATTATGCATAAGCATGTTAGGTACTTAATGACTTATCTGTTGAGTGGAAAACGAGTTCAGTAGGGTCACAAAGCTTAAACAAAGTTGTGGCAGGACAAAAACTTAGAAGCCTTTTTTACTTGAAAGAATTTATCTAGTGGGGAAAGGGGGTGATTCGGGGACAGTCAGCCGATGTGGACAATATACAAGATTACCAATCATTAGGTGTGAGTTGTGGACCTTCAATCCGCAGTGCATTTTAAAGTAGTGTGGCAGTGGCTCGCGGATAGTGTTGTGCATTGTGGTGTTAAGTTCTTCACCGGCACTTTTACACTATCATTGGGTGAATTACCTACATTGGGGGATTGGAAACTCTCTGTAATTGACCGAGTGTTCCACAGATAGGGCCAAGCTAGGAATGCATGGTGCTTGCAGGTCAGGAGGTGGAATTGAAGAACAAAACTTTGTCCTATTTAAGCTACAGAAGGGTAAAACCAGAGAGGGCAATTGTAAAATGCTTTGCTTGATTGTGTCATTACGCCTGTGGTTGGATCATGGAGTTGTATGTAAAAGTATCCTATTGGTTTGTGTTGCTGTATCTTGCTGTTCCAGGACATTTTTGTACCAATGCCAGATTAAGTTCATGTTCCATGCACCTTGTAGCCCAAAGATAACACAGAACTGTTAGGCATTTGCATCCTAGGTTTTTGGCAGTTCCTGTTACTTTGAATGTGGTTCATTTTTTCTTTCTGGTGCTGAGTGTCCTGAATTTTCAGCTGTTTACAAGCGGTCAACTGTGCCTGTTTTTAAAGCTCACGGTATGGCCCAAGCATATATAGCAGATTGTGTAAACGAAACTTTATCTGCAATTCGTACTGTAAGTTTCGGAATCTACTTGTGGTTTCATTTGGTAGTGTGAAGTTTTATTAGTGACTTCTTAATCAGAAGTTAGGATCATGTTCTGCATTCCATTGAAGCATCTTGTTTTTGAATCGAAGGCTTCGTTAACGTTCAGATGTACAATTGGTAATAAAACCAGTTGTTTTGTACTGCAGGTAAGATCATTTGGTGGTGAAAAAAGGCAGATGTCAATGTTCAGTAGCCAGGTGAGATACTGGGGTTTTTTGGGAGTACCATACCCACGAGTCTGATGTCTTATAGAAGGATCTGTGTACTTATCATTGTTGTGACCCTGCAATTGGCATTTATTGTTGTGGAGCTTGGCAGGTCATTGCTTATCAGAGTAGTGGCATAAAGCTTGGGACTTTCAAATCCATAAACGAATCCTTGACTAGAATTGCAGTTTATGTTTCACTACTGGCCTTGTATTGTCTGGGGGGCACCAAAGTAAAGGCGGTAAGCACTTCAAGCTGGCAATATATTTTTCCATATCCTTTTTAGTTTTATGTGTAATGCTTAGGTCCTTCTCAAAAGCTAACTTATTGTCACACTAATCATAGTTATTCGATTTAATCAACAAATTGTCACACTGGTCACACTTGTCTACCAATTGTTACAGTTTTGCATTCAATATTGTATTTAGTTCTTTGTTCAACAAGCAATTTTAATGGTTTATCCATGCTGCAGGGTGAACTTTCTGCTGGAACTGTGGTTTCTTTTATAGGATACACATTCACATTAACCTTTGCCGTAAGTTATCTTCCACACCTTTATAATGCTTTCAATATTCTTTATGCCACTTGACATAGTCCTTTTCAGGTTCAAGGGCTGGTTAACACGTTTGGAGATCTCCGTGGAGCTTTTGCAGCTACAGAGAGGATTAACTCTGTTTTATCTGGGGCTGAAATTGACGAGGCCTTGGCCTACGGCTTGGAAAGAGACATCAAGCGTCAAGAACCGCATGATAAGAATTTTGGACTGTTTTTTGTTAATGGTTCTGATAAGAGTAATCAATCTCTTAATACGCATTACATGTCAGCTTTGAAATCAACTAGCAGCCTGGGAAGCCTGGCCTGGTCTGGTGATATTTGTCTTGAAGGTATCTTAATTCAGGTTACTTGTTTTTTCTGGCAAAGGAAAGGCAGTTCTGCTTACACCATTCTCCAAAAAAGAAAGAAATACATCTTTTTCTGTTTTTAATCCTAATTAATTAGCATGGCATAAAAGACGCTTCACGTATGTGATTGTCCTATACTTTTATGTTGTCCCATGTTCTCTTGCAAAGCTCTAGCTTCCCCTTATCCAGACACTTGTTCCGCTGCTACTGATGGGCTTTAGTCTGTTTTTGCAGATGTGCACTTCTCATACCCTTTGAGGCCTGATGTTGAAATCCTAAACGGTCTTAATCTAACGCTCAAATGTGGGAGTGTAACTGCTCTAGTGGGCTCAAGTGGTGCAGGGAAAAGTACTATAGTTCAGTTATTGGCACGTTTCTATGAGGTTTGTTTTTTTCTCGTAGACAACATCAGCGATGAAATTGAGTTTCATTTTACCCTTATGGGTTCATAAAGAACTACATGTATCATATTTGTAACTTTGCAGCCAACCAAAGGTCGAATAACAGTTGGAGGCGAGGATGTGCGAACATTTGATAAGAGTGAATGGGCACGGGTTGTATCCATAGTGAATCAAGTATCTTTCTGGTTCTCCTCTCTTTTGATCTAATCACTTAGAGTATTATTATTTAAGCTCCCTCTTTTGATCCAAGCACTTTTTGAACTAAGAACATATATATGGGACGTAGATCCTGAGCTATGGTATACACAGTCAGTATTCATTTCTTCGCAATACAGATACAAACCAAGCCACTAACTCTTTTAGCTCCTGGTTAAGTCTAAGGTTTTCATTAAGAACTTTGGAAAATTAAGGATTTAAGTGTTGAGTTTGGTCTATTTTGCGGGGTTTATCTGTAACCACCTTTACTTTGTTGGACTTTTACTTATCTCAATGGTACATGTGTACATTAATTTATTTCACAGGAACCTGTTCTCTTTTCATTGTCTGTTGGAGAAAATATTGCATATGGGCTTCCAGATGACTTCGTAAACAAAGATGATGTGATAAAGGCGGCAAAAGCTGCAAATGCTCATGATTTCATAATTTCACTCCCACAGGTTTGTCGTCTCTAAGGCTTCTAGATATAATTTCCTTCCGCGAGGTTTTGTGTTTTCTGAATGCCTGAATTTTTTTGTTTAATTAACAGGGTTATGACACACTTGTTGGTGAGCGTGGAGGTTTACTAAGTGGAGGACAGAGGCAGGTAAAATACCAATGTGTTTTTTATTTGCGTGTGTGTGCAGGGACGGATCCAGGAGTCTAACCTAGTGGGGGCAGCTTATTGATCATCATCATGGAATTTTTTCCTAATCAACGATCTTGCTTAATGAAGACATTCATTATTGACTATAAAATTTATAATGTATTTTATAGAAAATATTAAAAGATGAGCACACAATCTTAGACAATACTTTTAGAGTATGGTTTATATTGACATTGACAAGTCTTGAGAATGATCAAGATGGTTTTATCGATGATTTTTTTTAAAAATATTTTTCCATGACGGTTGAAAATAGAGAGAATCAAGAGATAAATCTTCAACTAAACAAACAGTTTATAAATCAGTCAACGAGAATTGAAGCACACAATTAATTTTACATTTTTTTCTGAGGTATATACAAGTGTGTAGGCTAAATTTAGCGTTATATTACAATATTATGCCGTGCCCCCGCTTGGATCCGTTCCTGTGTGTGTGTGTGTGTGTGTGTTATATTAATGAACTTCATAAATTTACAGAGAATTGCTATTGCAAGGGCTTTGCTCAAGGATGCACCTATCCTAATACTTGATGAGGTAGTCTGACATTTAGCTTTTTGTTGAATATGTGTTTCAAAGATGCTAAATTACTTATGTTATTATGACATTACGGTCATTATTATAAGCTGTTTGGGCCTCAAATGGACCCTGGCGACCATGTTGCTTCTCATGTGAGTTTTACTGCAGGCAACAAGTGCTTTGGACACAGTTAGTGAGCGCTTGGTCCAGGAAGCTCTATATCACTTGATGAAGGGGAGAACAACATTAGTCATTGCCCACAGACTAAGCACAGTCCAGAATGCTCATCAAATTGCTCTTTGTTCTGATGGAAGGATCACAGAGCTTGGAACCCACTCTGAGTTATTGGGCCAGAAAGGTCAATATGCTTCTCTGGTTGGGACTCAAAGGCTTGCATTCGAGTGATGTTGATATTCCTCGATACCAGCACTGCTCTAAACTAAAAGTGATGAGGCGACAGTTTGAGTTATCAAATTCTGTTTTTCGCAATGGTTTTGTTTAATTTTTTGTGCACCAATATTCACCTTCCGTTTCCACTGCTTAATCCTTCCCGCAGACGCATTTTTTCAAGCTCGAAAGCAGATCGGAGCTGAACTCACAAGAGGAGGTTAGATGAGTTGAAAACTAGTGCAGCTCGCATTAGCTGTTCATCGACTGTGATTTACAACACAATTTTCATAGTTGTCCACTGCATACATACAGATGCATTATGTTGCAAGTAGCAGCAGCTAAAAGTGGAAACTAAAGAGAGATATCAACAGGAATCGCCAATGTAAAACTCATTTCTGTACAACTATGTGTACATATTATATGGCGTTGTATTATTTCCTTTGTGTCAATGTGATTTTTTGTACAATAAACATACTGTGGATGTTGGTAAATATGTTGAGGCAGGGAGGAGGATCCTATCTGACCCATGAAAATGGACTGGACTGGACTGTCTGTTTTTGGATCGTCAAATTGGACCCGGAAAGGGCTCACAAACGAGCGTCTAGTCCGTTTTGAGCTCATCCCTATTGCAGATAGGGGAATGGAGTACATCATCCAAGGCCTATGATTTGCTTATCAGAAAATTATTACTCCTTTTTGAACTGAACTCATCGGAAAAGTTTTTACCGGTCCATTTTTTTCCGTATGGATTCTGTAATGAGATAAAAGAAAAAAAAAGCACGTGGGCATGTGAGTTTTGTCGGGGAATCATAGTAAGTGAGTTGTCGTGGAGAATATATGACCTTATCATTAGCCCAAGGGATGTTCTACTCTTCTTGTTTTTTTGTTGCTGTTATGGAGTTATTTTAATTTGTGCACCTCTGTTGTAGTATATATTGTATTTAGGCCAGCTCAAAGGTTCATCAGTGGCTTTTAAGTTGTTAGCCTTTATGGGGGCAGAACATGATCATGCATGTGATCTGTGTTTTGTTCTGCCAGAAAGTGTGTTTGCCCTTTTGACTCTGGCCTGCAGTCGGTGAGCTAATTTGGCATCCTCTTTTGGTTGCATAGTTTTATAGTGCGTTGACTATTTTCCCAGTTGAGTACTTGCAAAAAAGAAAAGAGAAGTGGAATTAAAAATGATGGTGGTTTGGTAAAAATCATCACCAATTTTGTTTGGCTGCCAATAGCATGGAGGAATGGTTTCCTTGGCCTCAATCGGACGCAAGATGGTTAAGGACCCGGCTTCTCTGCAGTTTGCTTAAGCTTCTGTTCTTAAATTGCAACCGTTCATTTTTGCATTTAACGGTTCAGATTTTGAAAAACTCTTTCATCTAAGAGTCTTTTTAAGGGAACTTTCAATGAAGTGTCTTTTTAAAAAATGTGGCGTTGAAAATATTTTTGGGTGACCTAGATCCCACCAACGGCTTTCTACCATCCAAACATAAGACTACAAAGAAGCAAAATCCTTAAGAAAGCTTGTGGTCTTAATATCTTTTGTTGATTCATAAGTAGTGGAATTAAGGTTGAGTTTTGACATTTTCGGTATTTTGCACTTATTTTATCGAAACGAATGGCCTTTTGTCATTACATTGAAGACAAAAAAAGTTTGTGAAAACTCAGTCTAAGCATGTAGAGTTGTGTCCGACAAGGATTGAAAGGACTAGCAAGCATATAAAGATTTGACAAATATAAGATTACTTTGCTCACTTGGGGATTTTTGTTACTACTGAATTTTTGACATGGCCGGCAACATGGGCCACCTTCTCATAATTATATGCTTGCTACTTTTTTTTTATTGGAAAAAAGAATTCCAACCTGCATTGAATTTAAAATCCCCAAAAAGCCAACAAAACAAAACAAAGAAGAAAGCAAAGTTGTCCTGCCATTAGGACTTTAGGAGCAGTGGATTTTTGGCCCAAGTTGGAATATGAAATCTATGTGTACGGTATTTCCCATGGTCCCTCAATTAGAAGTTCAGTTTCATGCCACAGTAATTTGACCACTTTGCCAAATTATCTAAATTGTGATCATTTGATCCAGAGTCTTGAAAATCCCCCCAAAAAATACTCCATAGTAAATTTTCAAAAAAAAAACTAGTTATTGATAATGAAAAATATTATTGTATTATTTTACCGAGCTAAAATGTCTATTTTAACTTAAAACTATATATAATAACTACATGTTCAATCCTAACTGGAGTAGTATTTTAATTTGGTTTTTTTTCCTTCCATTATCAACTGAAAAAACAAAAACCTAAGTTCTAAGTTTTTGCCCCCTCAAACCTAAAATTCTATATCACGTTTCATGTGTGGGAGATGATTGAAGACGCTCATTTTGTAGGGCATAATTCCTGAACATGTTATGTAAAAAAATCAGCTCAATCAGCTACTACTGATATCAATTCCTCAAAAAAAATTATTCAGAATTTGCAGTTATGGATTCTGAACAAAGAAAATGGAGGAATCGTTCAAGCAATCAACTCATATATGATCGAAATGACTTTTTACAATGCAGGAAATATTATATACATCTCGGATCATCTGTGTGAAACCCATAGTAGACCCCACACGAGGTCGGACTGCCAACTAATGGGGTCTAGACCACTTTGCCTGTGCCAACCAAAACATGCTCAACCATAACATGCTCACAGGATCAATTTGACGTGCAAGAGAGAGACAAACACACAGGGTGCTTCCTATATATATTATACATGTCCATACAAAACTTGGCACACACTGGAAAGTAAAATCCACCAAACTTTGTACAAGAAAACTCAATGTAACTATTGAAAATCATGTAAACATCCACTAATACCAGCTCAACAGTGTCCAACCTGAGAACGTTACATTAAACACAGAAACCCGAAAGGTCATATTAATACACAGACGAAAGTTACATCTTCTGCAATTCCAGCAGAATGATCCAATTCCAATTCCAACTCCAACGGGGAGTTATAAGTTTCAGCAGACGAGAGAAGACCTAAGAGACGTAGCAGTAGGCAGGTTAGTGCAGGATGCCCAGCGGATAACAGATTCAGTCACCATGAGATCAAGCTGATCAAATTCACCCAGCCCAATCGTGCGGTTCCTTTTGCCGTGAATGGCAGACATTCTGGACCCCATTGTACCTTCTGTCTTTTTAACCTCCACACCTTTATGACTCCACATTTCTCTCTCTCCATGTCCAGAGCAGAGAGAAGAGTCTGGTAATGTAAACAACTTCCCTGAGCTTGCCTCTACAAAAGAGAAGCGATATTTTCAATGGTATCTTAGCGGCATTTTCGGAAAGCCCGTTGCTCGCAGAAAACTTTAACAAAAGCATTTTCTCAGAACAGTTCACTAAACAAGTAATTTTGGGAAAATGAAAACAGAAGACGAAAAGAATACCAAATAACATTGACAGTATATTTTTGGTGTTCCCAAAAATGTGGGCTGCTTTCTTCAATTTTACCAGAAGTTCAGAAAACAAAACAGAAGATAGGGAACGATACAATACTGCAACGGAAAAGAAACTACATTACCTTGAACCGAATCTACTCTTGGAACGTGGGCCGAGAAATTCAAAGGGCAATTCTGTTGTACAGACTCGGAACTGGGGCTGAAGAATGCAAAGCTCGGCATTGAGGAGATAGGGGTGGAGAATTCCAGGGTGTTCGATCCATCGCTGCTATGGAAGGAAAACCCACCAGATGCAAAACAGGGAGTTGATGGATCCGCGAGGAAAGAAGAAAATGAAGATCTGCAAGTCAATGCTGGAGCCTGGGTGTCATTTATAATGGGTGATCCAGCACCAAAACTGATGTCCTGATTCCTAGTCATAAAAGAGGTGGAGAATGGTGCCATATCTGATACTCCACAATGTTGCTTTTGACGTTCACATAAATCTTCGGAAAGTGGTGCAGGGTGGCTTATCCAGGCATGATCTATATGAAACAAGAGAAGTAATTGTAAGCTATTGCCGAAGAGGTTGAAGTCATTGCAAGTAACAAAACACGATTAAATTACTTGATCCACTACTTGAACAAAATTATCCGGCTAATGTCTTTGCTGATAAACTAACCAAAGAAAACCACAGAACAGCGATTGTATTCACCAAATCTACCAAGAAAGATAATTTCAGAACTTCAAATATCACCACACCCCTTGTCTAGTCTGATACGCAGTATGGCTTCATAAATATTGAATGCTTCTTCTATGAAATAACTCTCTGCCCACTTTTGAGAAGATGGTAGGATATATATGTACACACACAGACACACATATATATATGGGGCAGGTCCGAGGGACACAATCCTTAAACACAATATTTAACACGCAATCCTAGCCATTGAAATCAATGGCTGAGATTAGAATTTTACTATTGTACACCCTCCCCCCCTCCATCTCACTCTCACCTGATCTCTCTCTTTCCCTCCCTCATGACGACAACAGGGCTTCCCCACCCCCACTCCACTCCGGCATCTCCGTCTCCATTGATTTCCCTTCCCGGCAAACCCCAACTCCGGTGAACCTCATCTTCTCTCTCTCCTGATTCCCCTCCCCGCAGACAATATATATTTCTCCCAAAAAGATGCACCGAAAAATGGAGGAGAACAGATGAAGGCTGACGGCGGCAGAAACCACATAGGGTCAATCACCGTTGAAATGAAGCTCAACTTTCATTGCGAACGATGTGCAAAGGAAATCAGGGGGACTGTTCATAGCCGTTTAATAGGTATTTAATAATCCCTCAACCAAATTACTCGAATAAAATTTCATACGTGTATATTTTTGTATCACGCTTCTGTCTATGTACTTTTGTGACCTAGATATTTGGTTGAGGTACCCTTTTTGCACAAATAGAACTAACATTGAATACGATATTGGGGTTTCTAATTTATTATTTTATCCTTAATTGTGTTAGTGTGTGTACACACACAGACCATATCAGAATTTGGCTGAAAATTTCTCCGCTTGATTGAACAATTGAAGGTGTGAAAGATGTGATGGCAAACGGAATCGGTTGCTCTTAACCACATAATCAGTTTGTTCAAATGCCTCTTGTCCAATTGGGTTGCTAGAGTTGGGGTTCGCTGGGAGGGGAATCACCGGAGATTGGGGTGGCCGGAGATGGAGGTGCCAGAATGGGGAAGTCCTGTGGTTGTCGTGACGGAGAGAGAGAGAGAGAGACAGATCAGGTGAGAGTGAGCTAGAGAGGGAGGGTGTACAATAGTAAAGATTATGATCTCAGCCATTGAAATCAATGCTGAGATTGCGTGTCAAATACCCTATATGTATATGTGTGTGTGTGTGTAGATGATTACCAATTTAAGTTCTTTGTGTTTTTATTCACTACATCCTCCCTCCATTTTTCTCGGGCTAAATCCTCGATTTCTTCTCTCCATAACCTCAAAATGGAAATAACTTGCGAAGACAAATTAATGGAGATTGATGGTCGCCTTTCACAACAATAGAGGGAGCAACTCTACAACAAAATGAAAAAAGTTGCAGTTGATGTAAATGAAGATCACACATTTATGCTCAAGGATTCACAATGTCATTCGGGGGTTCTTATAAGTGAGCATGGTCATATTTGACATGTTCCCATGTTACACATGGTAGTAATTGAAGAATAGTCTTTATCCGTGTACATGAATAACCAAATTTGAAGGCCAGAGAAACTAGTGAAGAAGCGAAAGTGGTTTATGATGATCCCTCCTTAGATGTAGCGATAATACAAGCTAAGGCACTAGGACATGTAGATGATTTTTGCAAATTTGGGAAATGAAAAAGACATCTCTTTTGGAATGGAAGTGTTTTCAATCTCGCACCGAGGTACTTTTAAGTTTAGCTTCTTAAGGGGACAAGTGTTATATACTCGTAGGCACTTTGAAAAAATTGTTGATAAAGCTGGGTAATTTGAGCAAGATGATTTGCTGCCCCCGTAGTAATACATGTTTATTAGGGTGCATCTGGCCGGCCCGTATTCTATTCAAATATCCTTGGTGATATTTGAGCTAAGTTGGTTCATCCCGATGACCCTTAATCAATATGGTCCCCCAGATGCAACCTAATAAATATGTATACTATTGAGTTAAAAAAGGGGCAGCAAATCATCGTGCTCAAATAACCCAGCTTTATCGACAATGTTTTCAAAGCTAAGTTGCACGAAGTGGGAGCGGATGCGGGGACGGGAGCAAAGCCATCTAGAAGTTCCCAAGGTTGGGAGCGCTTAAGCAGCGTATATAGATCATATTTAAGTATGTATATAAAATATCTTTAAATACTTAACCATTGAAGGAAAAGTGATACTTATTGCGAATTTTCCCTATCTTAATGGCTAAAATATTTGGAAGTTAGATATTTTCAATTTGCAAAACTTCTTGACTTATATGATTTTCATATTCTTATTTCCACACCCTTGAAAAGTATGAGAATAATTGGTTTAATGGCTCAATAAACTCCCATGCTATTTAGGAGCGAGCTCCCGTCAAGCTCTCATCTTGGGAGCGCCTATTCGAGCTCTCCTCTTTGGAGTGCAGCCATTTTAGAAGGATCCTGCAACTAAGTTTCAAAGTGCCTACAAGTATATGACACATCTCCCCTTAAGAAGCTAAACTCAAAAGTACCCGGGCGTGAGATTGAAAACGCTTCTATTCTAAAAGGGAGGTCTTCTTCATTTCCCAATTTGCACAATTCGTACACATTTCTCGGTGCCTTAGCTTTTATTATTGCAGCATCTGAATAGGGATCATCATAAACAATTTTAGCTTCTTCATCGGTTTCTCTGGCCTTTAAATTTGGTTGTTAATGTTCAGAAATAAATTTTATTCTTTGATTACGACCATGTATAACATGGAAACATGCCAAAATATGACCATGTTCACTTGTAATAACCCCCAAACTACATTGTGAATCCTTGAGGATAAATGTGTGATCTTCATTTACATCATCTTCATCAACAACCCATATCACAACTGCAACTTTCTTCATTTCTTTGTAGCATTGCACCCTCTATCGTCGCGAAAGGCGACCGTCACTCTCCATAAATTCATCTTCGAAAGTTATTTCCTTTTTGATGTGCTAGAGAGAGCTCGATTTAGTGCAAGAAAAATGGAGGATGTAGTGAATAAAAACACATGGAACTTAACATAGCGTGGACTAGATGGTAGGATGAACCCATCTGGCTAGGTGTAGGGGTCTTCTTTTAATGCTTCTACTTTCATGTAATCAGGGGTCTTGTTATCATAAGCTCTAAGGGCAAATGATAATAATGTAGTAACACACTTAGTAGACTCCATTACTATGGGAAATGCAAATGGAAAAGTACAGTCATAAATACCTTTGAACAAACTAACTTTTTAACTATTAGACGACAATAGCAACAGCGTGCTAGTGAGGAATTTTTTTAATTTTTTTTTTTTAAAATCAAGAAACAAGAGGCCAACAGTAAACATGCATGCAATTCCATTGCCGGATGACAGTATTAATTGACACACTTAGAATAGGCTTGGTGATACATTTTTGTAACAGTCTAATTGTACCAAAAAAAAAAAAAAACTTTTTTGTAATACTAGCAGGATCGTCACTAAAGAAATGGACCCAAATTGGATAAATTAAAAAGAGAGAGATCCATTCTCCGAAAAAGGAAATCAGAGTAACGAATTGTTAGAACTTGGCAAAAGAGGAACTGAAGGGCGGATGACCATGGATGACTACCTATCCAAGTTTAAACTTTCTTTTAGAATCATAGAATTTTTTTCTCAAACATCAAAATTATAGAAGTTCGTCAGTCCAATGTTTTTCTTATAAAATTTAACTCCTGCCCATTGAAATATGTTTAGAAAATTCAATAACCAGCCTCCTTAGATTGTACATTTTTGTTAAAATTTTAATCCTATGTTTTAATATGGATGGACAATGTTGTATGTATTTATAATTATATATGACTATGATTGTAATTGTATAGGTTGATTGGAAAAATCTGAACCTTTTTTGGCTACTATGTTTGTCATATGTATTTTCAGAATCTTATCTATCATATATGACAATAAATATTTTAATGTTCGCCCACCCGATGCTGAAATTCTACATCCATTGTAGTGAAAGATACCTTTTTATCTCTGAACTCAATCATTCACTTATCATCCAAATCAATATGATAATTAGGAATTCATACAATAATAAAACCAAGCAGAAAAAAAATGACTTCTCGCTGCAAGTGTCCTTAAAGGTGAGGAAAATTGGAAGGACAAAATTATAGAGAGAAATTTGAAAGGAGGGGAGAACAAGTGAAAAGGGCATTTTGGTCTCATCGGAACCAGTCCTTCTCCCAACCAAATATTTCATCTACTTTCGCTGTTTTGCATACACGTGGAGGTAGTTGGTTTCATTTATAGAGCATTAACTTGTGCCTTAGGGGCATATATTAACGAAAGCCCATAATCAAATATTTCTCATAAACAGTAAGCCCAAGTCCAAGTTCCATTACGAAATCTGACTATAAACATCACATTGGCAAAGCATTTTGGGGAAAAAGACGATAGGTAACCAGTTTACCTAGAACCTGCCGAGCAGTAAATCTTTGAGAAGGGTCTCTACACAGCATTCCCTTAATTAATTCTTTAGCAGATTCAGAAACACAATCCCAGGGATTAGATGGAAACCGCAGGTCAGCCGCCCTAACAGCATCAAATATTCGTGATTTAGTCTTTCCCCAAAATGGTGGCATCCCACTTAGAAGAATGTAAAGAATCACCCCAGCACTCCAAACATCAGCCGCCTGATTATAGCCCCCCGTCAAGACCTCAGGTGCTATATAAAATGGACTACCAACAGTCCCATGCAATTTCTGACCTGTTCCAACAAAATTTGAATGGTAAAACAATGATTTAATCCTAATTGTGACCATGTTGCTCTGTATGAAATGGACTACCAAAGGTCCCATGCAAATCCTGACTTGTTCCAACAAAATCCAACTGGCTAAACAATGACTTAGACTTAATAGTGACTATGTCGCAAATAGGACAATTAAGGATTAACGATATTACATAGCTAATTCCAGAACATTTTAGACTAAATCAAAATGCTCAAACACACACCAGAACATTTTACATACCTGGCTTGATGTAGGTTGCAAGACCAAAATCGGCCAACTTAATTGGCGAAGTGGAGGCTTTTGTAGCTAAGAGGATATTCTCCGGCTTCAAATCCCTATGAACAACGCCGTTATCATGACAATACATCACTACTTGCATAAGCTGCCTAAATAGAACCCTGGCTTTATTCTCAGAGAATCTGCCAAATTTCTCTAACTGGTGGAAAAGCTCCCCTCCTGCACAAAGCTCCATTACCAGATGAACGTAGTCTTCCTCTTCATACACCGCTTTGAGATCTACCACGTTTGGATGCCCTGATAATCTAGTCATTATTTCAAACTCAAGTTTGATGCTCCTCACATCTTCCTGTGTGACCAATCTATCCTTGGCAATCGACTTGCACGCCAGTACCTCACCGGTCTGCCTATCAGAGCATGCCCTGATTATGCCAAATTGTCCCCACCCCAACTGTTCTCCGAGAGCATATTGGTCTTTTAAATTTGAGGCCTGATCTGCGCCCAAGATGGTTTTGTGAATGCTTGGGACTTTGAAACAATTGCTCAGTTGAAATGACGGCTCGCTATTGCTGTTGCTTTTGGCAACAGCCATAAGAAAGTTTGAAACCCCAAAAATGAATTCCAATTGCGATTCAGATGATGATTCTCTGGTGTAGAGTTTATAGACTATTTCTCAGCGAGGCTCTCTTCCACCAGTCAAGAGACAAGGATTTGCAAATAGTGAGATCAGATTTTATTTTAAATTTTGTTGGTACCACTGCCCCATGTACCAAAATGACACTTAAGGTAACACCTAACAAGTAACAACTGAAAGAAGATTCTAACAAAGACCATGAATTAAAAGTTCTGAAGTCAAATTTCTTGGCTTTTTGCCGGTACCCATATACCAAAGCGGCACTTAGGTCAAACCACGAAGAAGATTCTAATGGCTAGTGGGTGAAGTTCGACAATAATGGCTAGCCTGAAGCATACGTTGGATCTGGGTAGTTATATCAGCAGATAAACCTCAATAGGAGGAAAGATAATTCTCTAGGCTGCAACTCTTCAAACCCTCTGCTGGATCACTTGGATCTGACATTAACAAATACTGAAATCACTGAAATGAATCGAAAGCTTGAACTCATGATCTATAAATTGAAAGAAAAGGATAAGAATAAAAGCAAATAATTATAAAATTTACCAAAAGCTTAGGAAACTCTGAAAGGTTCCGAATTGACAAAATACTTCCCTAAAATATTGATACTTGAACTCAAACCAAGTTCTGAAGGGAGTTCAAATTCAATAAACTCTGAAAGGTTCCGAATTGACAAAATACTTCCCTAAAATATTGATACTTGAACTCAAACCAAGTTCTGAAGGGAGTTCAAATTCAATAAAGAAAAACTCCCAAAGTTCGACCTTTACTCAGGAATATAAACTGAAAAAATCATTTTTATAACAGATCCATCAAAGGTATCCACTTTTAAACCCTAATCAGCTTAAAAAAGAAGAAGCTAAGTACATCCCAAGTCACCTCCAAGCAACAAGGGAGCTTATTCATGCCCTCAAGTTTAGAAACCCCAAATTCTAAACAACATGAAGATCAAACGAAAACCCATTAATATTTGACCTTGAAAAGAGCAACCCAGATCGCAATTTTTGTCAACAAACACAAATAACAACTGAGAATGCGTAAATCTCATAAAACCCAAATTCACAAGTAGATTAGAGATGGAGAGAAGGGAAGCTAACCTGAAGAGGGAAGAGAGAGAAGCCTAGAGAGAGAGAGAGAGAGAGAGAGAGAGAGAGTGGAGGAGAGTAAGAACCCACAAAGACAAAGTTCCGTTGGAGCAGTGATTCTGTTCCAAACGAGAGACCTACCTGTGGGCTCTCATGGTTTCCCTCTGATGGATTGTCCAATCCCAACCCAAGTTCTGTTTATACTACTCCTATGTTTTTCGTTGTTTTGTTCACTGTTTTTTTCTTGTTTTGGTTGTTTTCTGCTTTTTGAAATTAAAGAGGTTCCTCGTCGGACGTCAAGGCCTAATTTCAATTGGTTTTGACATTGGAGTACTTTATTGCATTTACATACTTACTTTTACCAACCAGTCACCGCATGATCAGTTCAAAAAAAAAAAAAAAAAACAGTCACCGCATGATCAGTTCCAAAAAAAAAAAAAAAAAAAACCAGTCACCGCATGATTTCTCTGGTGATGTTGGGCCGGAATCAAATCCTCTGTTCCGAAAATTCTCTATTCTTCTATTTTCGGTGCATTTCCGAAAAAATACATGCAATCCAATGGCCAAAAACAATTGGGCACAGAGGAACACCAATTTTTTGAACAAGTGATCTCAAACCTGTTTGGCCTAATAAAGTTACTTGACCGTTTTTTTTTCTTTCTTTATTTGATTTTTTCCCGCGTCAGTTAGGGGGAGTTTCCACTACAGTAGTTTCGATATGAAGTTGTAGTAAAAAATGGGTGTAGTTTATGCTAAGAATACCACGTATGGTATTTTTGTGATGTATGTGAGGAAAATAACTTGCGTTGCGGGAAAAAAAAAGTGAAAATACCAAAAAAATAAAAAATACCCCAGTAGAAACTCATCCTTAGTTTTGCATCAACTTTTTGTGCATTATTAGTTCATTTTGATGAGAGGAAAATCGGAAAAGTACAAATTTTGAGCAAAACTCACAGTTTTAGGGCTCATTTTTATCGGTTTATGGGCCATATTTTTTAGTCTATTTTGATTTTTCAAAATAGTTCAGTTTATAAAGCTCGTCAAGAACTTTAACTTCAAAAAAATATAAAGTAACATTAATTGGAAATCTAAAAATTATTGAGAGAGAACGATTCATCGGGTTCTAATCTAGTACGGTCATAAATTTTTATCAAGATACCTATGTTTTAAAATCATACCAATTAAATAAGATCATTGCACCAAAAAAATAAAATCAACCCTGTTTTTTTTTTCTTTTTCTTCAGGGTTTAAGCTATCGATAAATTCTATAAAACGAATGATTCTGATCATCTAGAATTAGCCTAAAAGGTTGAAACTGAACCAGTATTGCTTTTTGGGAAAATTGGAGGAGAATCTGCTTATTAAAAAACAAAAACCATTAGAAGAAAAGCGGCTGACAATCCAATAAAAATAGAAATATAATAAAACGACTAGTGTAGGGAAACAAAATAAACCTTAACAAACCTCTAAATAAACCTTAACAAACCTCTAACAAAGGTTCTTAGCATTGTTGAAATTGTCACCAAATCTTAGAGACAATTATCCAAATCTTGAACTAGCAATGAATCTGTATGCCTAAGTAGTCTTTTGATATTACAATACTAATTGAGTATTTTTTTTAATTGGTCGGCAAAAACATAATAAAATGAGCATCACTTGGAAAGGGTTTTGATTTTTAAGCTATATGTAATACATAAAAGTATTACATGTAATGTATGGATACAAAAGCCATTCTAGACAACCAAATAAAGTCAAATTATTCACGAAGATTGAGTCACTAAATAAGTGTCTTATAAATTAGCTCCAAGTTTGCCATTGCATCTATTCAAAGAAGTTTGCCATTCCATTCAACCTCTTGTTACCTAATACAAAGTTTGTGTTAATAAGATTTTTCTCTCTATTAGCCAAAAAAAAGTTTTGTGTTTATTATTTTTGAATTATTACAGTGTTAAGTCCTAACATGCCAACTCTTTTTTGTACAAAAAGCACTGTGGATTCAAATACCAAAACACCTAACTCTCGAGAATACGGAACACGCCCCTTTGACTTCGAAGAGAGATCGGAGGTTTGAATTTATGGAGAGACATTGAATCCATTTTGATTGTTTACCCATTAATTTTTTTCTCTAATCCCTACGTGTACAATGTTAATAAAAGAAATATATAATCATTACACTAAGTCAATAATAACTTTCAAGTACATTAAAAACTCACTAACATTAATTAATATGTCTAATCTTACCTCTTCTTTTGTTTTCTAGATTTTTAAAAGCATCCTCTAAATGTTAAAGTCTGCTAAAATCAATATTTACTAAAATTACCAGTTGATTTTTATCAAATGTAGAAGATTTTTGCTAAAATCAAGAATTTTAAAACTTACTTGTTTGTATACTCATAGGACAATAAATAAACAATAAAGTCAACTAGGAGTACTAAATAAAGGAAGATCAAAATGACAGATACGATGACACTAGCTAACGACGTATTCTTTTTATTTCAAAATGCATATGTGTGTAATATGATGGTCCAAATCCCAAAAAGTTACAAACCACAGTGTATGATTTAAACCTACGATTGTTTGGACTCACTTGTATAGTTGATTATCTTTTGTTTCAAATATCATGGACAAATTCATGCCTTTCATACGATTAGATTACTTGTTTCTTGATTCTCCTACAAGGGAGATCGGGGTTCAAACCTCGACGAAGGCATTTGGGGTTTAGGGCTATGGATGGCTTCTAAACCTCTTTTGGACTAACTCACTAACTTCCCCGCTAATCCCCACCTCCACTAATGTATATCGAATGACAAAAAAAAAAAAAAAGATTACTTGTTTATTACCGTTTCTGAGATCGATGAAGTTCTCATATTTGGGTACTTATTAACGGGTACTTAACTAGATGATCACTAAACATGTGCAGTGCCACTTGAGGTTTTGATAGCCCAACCCTGATCCCGGTCTTGGTTGACTATTAAGTCATAAAAAATACTCCTAAAAAGACATACTAGTACAAGTTAAAAAAACAAAACAAAATCAATGTCCCATTATGCTTTTAGCTTTAATTACATCCAAAAATCAAAATGTTACCCCAGTTACATTGTTTTATGATTAAAACGATCCGATTTAAAGAAAACAACTTCTCCTTTCATTTTTTTAAACAAAATTTTCAATTAAATTATCGTTTAACTTATCCAAGTACTCACAATCAATTGAGATCATAAAATTTACTTAATTTCTCTTAATCAACTTCAACTTTTAAAATTCTTCTACACCAAAGCAACTATAACCCATATAGTTAACAAAATTTGATAAGTAGCCCACACTATTTGAAAACCACCATCTTCCCAATAAGACCATATAAAATTAAGGAAGTCAATCAATTTTGTTACTTCTCTCAGTAATATTGTTTTAAATGTCTAAGGCTGAGTTTCCACTGTAATATTTGTAATACCCTAGTCTCTTGATTACGTTTATAATTTGTTACGTGTTGGGTTCTAGCCTATCGTGAGTTATTGGATTAATTAGCTTAGTTGAATAGTGTAAGTGATTTGTGTGTGTGCCTTTGTATTATTGTGGGTTGGTTTGATGTATGACATGGGGAGAGGGACACGCACCTACATAGGGACCCAATTAGCTTGGTACATGTAGTTGCACTTGATTGAAACCATGGAGGTAAAGTTCAGTTGGGTTTAATTCCTAGAAATTGGTTTTGGAGTGAATTTGTATGGAACTCAAGAACTAGACCTTGAATCCTTGAATTGGTGTGTTAAAATTGTTTTTGAAGCATGATTTACTTGCTTTGCTATTATTTGTTGGAGACTTATAAGTTGAAGCATGATTTTCTAGAGTTTAGGTGTGAGTTGAAGTATTTGGATGTGTTTTGAATGGTGAAATTTGAAACGATGTCGAATATGTATTTTCCTTAAATTCCAGGTTCTAAAGGTTGAAGGTAGGGCTTTATCGGTAGAAAGGTTGTTTTAGGGTCGTCTGACCATTACTCTACCGATAGAAGGTATAGTTCTACTAGTAGAACAACGATATTTTCCAGAAACTGCTTAATCATCCATGTTAGACCTCATACATTTATAGGACCTCATATTAGGCATGAACATTCTTATTTAACATTGCCTAATTGTGTTTGCATCGCTCATTTGTTATAGGGGACTCATGAGATCACGTGGACTAAGGTGAGTGACTCAATACCTAAATTATATAGTTTTTAGCCACGTTTAATACCCCGATGCAAAAGATATGCTTTACTTACAAGTTTTGCTACATAATATGCACTCCATGGATGTCAAATGAAAGGCGGACATGGTTTATTATCTAGTAATGGCATCACTAACATCCTAACTTGCTAGGGGATGGTAAAAGGCTGCCAACATGTGAATTTGATGTGTGATAATGTGAATGTCATTTGATAATATACATGGAAAGCATGTAACTTATGTATTGACCATTCATACAATTTGTTTTTTTTTTGTCATTCGTCATTTCCTAACCTATTACATGGGGGAGGGGAGAATGGAACTTGATCCTGGAATGCAGTGTGGGGCATCCAAAGAGCTCTACCGCATGAGCTAGCCACCACTTGCTCATACAAGCATTGACTTATGAAAGTGTTCCACCTTTCAAGAAATGAAGAATTGAATGATGTGTTTACTTTCGCGTGGGCTTGAAGCATATGTGAGGATCTGTACATGTACTATTTTATAGGAAGTTTGTATTCGGACTATTCCTTTGACGTTTGTAATTTGGAATTGTTATAGTATTTCAAACTACACACAACTTTGAGGTGTAATTGGGGGTTATAGTCCTTTTATAAATGTACATTGTCACAATGCTAGATAATAGACGATATGCTTCCATTAGTTATGTACTCTAGCCCCTTTTAATTATGCAATTATATGGGGTTATATGCTTGAAATGGCCTTGGTGATGGTTTTATCAGTGCTTTATTGTGACTGGAACTTACAGGAGCAGGATAGGGTCGTGACAGTATTTTCAGTATTTTCCACGGTATTTTCAGTATTTTCCCACATGTCATTCCCCTCACATACATCACAAAATACCATCTAGTGGAAACTTCACCTACTTTTGACTATCATGGGAAGACGGTACTTTTAGTGAAAACTTACTGTCGGGAGAACTCTACCAAAGCTAGGTAGATAGGTAGACTCATTTTTCCCGCTGCTAATGGATCTCTAATTAGTTCTTGAAATAATTCATCCAGGTAAATATCACTATGTTGGTTGTGTTTCAAGAAACTTTATAATTTAGTGCAATAGTGTTCCTTCAACTGCTCTTCGTCATTTTATTTGGGTTAAACAAAAATTCAAAGGTTGCTTCATAAAGTTTAAATTAGTCAAATCGAATGGCGTGGGGTAATACTGCTGTAGATAAGGGAAATGTGTCACGTTCTCTCTTTGTTAGTTTTAGAAGGGGCTTTCTTCGTTTAATCTGAAACTTTTTGTTTTGCTGGCTTTACGAAGGAAAAAAATTGTCGGCTTTTGTTGACATTTGCCTGTTGTGACACGGATTCGCACACACGATTGCCAATAAGCAAACTCATAACACCCGTTACAGTGTGTCATATATCTCGATAGTGCTCATTGCGTAGCTCTTAAATTGTTTAGAGTCACCACTTAGTTTTAAGAAGCAATAAACTGGACAGAGATTCTTAGGTTTAGAAGCCAGGGTATCGAATAGTGATGAATTACGCACCTCTCTTAGCCCAACCCAAAAGTTGACCTTTACTTCACTTGGTATGAGGCTTATCAATTATTTAGTTTAATTTAAGCAAATAGTTGTTTAATTAACAATTAAACAAATATGGGTGATGACAAGAAATAAAGTTCACGGGGCAGGGGATAGAAGAGCATGCGAATAAAACCCGAGGTTGAGCTCGGCTCGATTACTAGATGAACTAAGATGAGCCGCGAGCTGCTTAATTTGTTTGCAACCCTAAATGTATATGAATTCTTTCTCTTGTTGACTAAAAGTTTGATAGTTAGGGCATATCCAGTAGCTTGGTTAAGTTGTGATTAGCGTAAAAAATTAGTATAATTAGTTAAACTTTTTGATAAAAATATGCTCCAATAGTGTCGTTGGGGTAAAAACTAAAGTGGTAGAATATTAGTTTTTATCTTTTGTAAGGTTTAAAGTAATTTGTATTGTTAATATAGAAAGAAGAAAGGGAAGAGAGAGGGAGAAGAGAATAGGAAAAAAATGTGTGAGTGAGAGGAGAGAGAAACGAAGAATGTGAAGAGGGAGAAAGGTGAGAGGCCCACCTATATATGTATACATCTATATTTGGATATTTTTTAAATTTTAACAATATTATAATAACATCATTGTAACACTCATTAGCTTAACAACACATCTTCTCATAACAACACAAAATAGATCTACTTTTTACATTTTTGTGTCACATACCACCACATTTTTAATTCCGCGATTGGAGATGTCCTTTCATGTCTCGGAACTAGAGGTCTTCTAATTGCTAAAAAAAGGACCCGACTACGGGTACCAAAAAAGTACCAACGCCTTGTGGGGCCCACGTTTGAGTCCACACAAATAACCCAAACTGTCCATAAATTTTAATAGTGTCCCTGTAAAATATCAGTTTAATTGAATATGCGGGAACATTAGATCAATTGAATATGCGTACATGGTTGATCCAATGTTTCCGCATGTACAATTGACCTGATATTTTACAGGGACATTAGAAAAAATATTTTACGTAAAATTTATGAACAAGTCGAATTATTCGCGTGAGATCTAAAGGTGAGCTCCACAAGGCATTGATACGTTTTATATACTCCTCGAGTACGTACCAGATTTATTTATACTGCTTCCGTCCCTTTTTAAGTGATCCATATGAGAATTCGTGCAATTTTAAACCCCTAAAAAATATATTTCTCTATATAACTTTTTAATTTGTTTTATACCAAATTAAAAACGACATGCGAAAGTATATTTTTAAATGTTTGCACAAATACACGTGTCCCGAGTTGATCATTAAAAAGGGACAGAGGGAGTAGTAAATATAAGGGCAGTTCAGTAATATAACACATTCCCATCTAACGCGAGAAGCCTTCTATCGTAAAGTTTACGCATCTCATCAAATCGGAAACAAAATTTAGGAAAATAAAAATGACAAAATAGAAATCATATGAGCCCCCCAGCCCCTCTGTTGTAATTTCGCTTCTCCATACCGTCTTCCCCACCGAGTCAGGTACGAGACTCTCACACCTCTGCCTCAGAAATTAGGGTTTCTGTTTAACCATCGGAAGACCCTAACCCCTAAATTCACACGCATTATCCCCTCTCCTCTTCTCTCTCCCCTTCCCTCCTTTCTAAATCGCCCATCTTGAGCTTCTCAGCCACTCTCAGCCATCAATCCGAACCACTCCTTCGGATGATCACATACGAAACACCGTGGACTCAGTGATTTTCACATACCGACAAAGCTATCGATCATGGATGTTGAAGGCAACAAGCGCGTATTCCAGCGACTAGGACCTTCGACTGATACAAGAAACCAGAAAGTCTGTTTCAATTGGCGAGCAGGGAAGTGCGATCGGTTCCCCTGCCCGTACTTGCACAGAGAGTTACCGGCGCCTCAACGGAATGGCACAGCGGCGGCGTCTTCGAAGCGGCCCCACGGTGGGTTCTCTGACGACCAGCAGATGCCACGTCGGAACCCTAGTTATAGTAATAGTACTAGTTCTTCGAGCTGGGGACGAGGTTATGGCGGTGGAGGTGGGAGGGGAATTGTTGTGAAGAAGACTGAGAAAGTTTGTAACTTTTGGGTACAGGGGAATTGTAGTTACGGGGAGAGGTGTAGGTACTTGCATTCGTGGACTACTGGTGACTGCTTCTCAATGTTGACCCAGCTCGAGGGACACCAGGAGGTAAATTCAAGGATGGATGGAAGGGCAGACGAGCCCGAGCACGTCCTACCCAAGTTCCAAAATTTCTTTATACTACAGCAGTTTTCGTTTAGAAATTTCGTAATAATGTATGCTCGCCTGCCTAAGGTTTTTTCTCAATAATCTAACACCCGCACATACAAGATTTCTTTTGAGAAATTTAACACTAGGTTCTATGACCTCTTTTTTTTTTTTTTTTTTTTGTAGTGGTAAAGATTGATTGAAAATATTTGCGATTACTTCTTTGGTAGTATTTTTGCAGTTTGTACTTGCAAAAATTAAATACAGCCTTCTATACCTTGGAAATTTTATTTCAATGTCAGCCCACCCTATGCTCCAATCATGCATCCGTCTGCGGAGGTAATGGAGAATCAAACAATCGTGTGTCTCTTGCGCTTACGTCCTCTTTGGCTTAGTGTTAAATTGTGGTTTTGTAGTTATATTGACATGGGATGGTGCGGTAGAAAGAGTTTCTGTATTGATTATATAAGCCTTGACACAATAGAGCTAAATTTTATTTCTTATTGCTTTTGGGTTTGTTATCTTCCAAAAAGAGTCCAGTTTTAGAAGTATTGTGGGTAATGTAGAAGGCCATCAAGCAGTTGTGTATCTCTTGTGTTTCAGTACTTTCTGGCTAAGTTGTTAAATTATTGGTTTTTAATTAAATTGACATGGGAAGGTGCAGTAAAAGGAGACCTGTTTGATTGCATAAGTCTTGACGCAATAGAGCTGAATTAGGTTTTGTTTGTGGAATTTATTTTCTTCTTGCTAGTGGGTTGGTCATCTTTCGCAAAGAGTCTATTTTTAGGAATACTTTGGGTTTGTTTTGGGTGTGATGTAAATGTGCATATCCTTTTATTGGAACAGGTTGTTAGTGGAATTGCTATGCCATCTGGCTCAGATAAGCTTTATACTGGGAGTAAGGACAAGACTGTGAGGGTTTGGGACTGCCAATCTGGACAGGTTAGGTTAAATACATTTGGTTGTCTTGTGAATAGGAATTCTGGCTGGGGAACCTCCTTTGCATATTCAACATATTTGGTGAAGTGAGCAACCTGTATTTGCGCTATTACAAAGCTGTTTGGATGTCACTTTATAAATTGTTTGGTTTATTTCATGCAAAGGAGCAAAATCCTTGTAACATGCTCTTAAAGAACACAAGAAGGATTTGAGACGATTGGATAAGGAAACAACAAACATTATATTATCCAATTATACAGGATCAAATGATAAGAGACGTGGTCATTTTGTTCCCATTTTTTTATGTCAAGCTTATTGAGGGTAGCAGAATTTATGAAATTTGGTGGTATTTTTGTGTTTTCTGCAGTGTGCAGGGGTGATTAATTTGGGCGGTGAAGTAGGTTGTATGCTTAGTGAGGGTCCATGGGTATTTGTCGGTGTACCAAATGTTGTCAAGGTAAGGTGGGAGGCTTTTTTTCCACCCTGTTGGTAAGAGTTGTAGTTTAATAATTCCTTGGCATAGTTCTGGGCGTCTACTGGTTGGGTTAGCGTGATATTAATTGCCTCCATGGTTCTTTCTGATGGTGACATTGCAGGCATGGAATACCCAAACCGCCTTGGACCTGAGCCTTAATGGACCGGTTGGACAAGTCTATGCCTTGGTTGTGGGAAATGATTTTCTCTTTGCGGGGACACAGGTGAGCTTTCTGACTATGAGCATGTTTTGATTCGTTGTAGGTCATACATAGTTGACAATGAATCTCCATTTAGTTTTTCCTGGAATTAAAATTTTGTTGTGCTTCTTGGAACCTGTCTAGAAAAAGCCCTTTCGTGGTTCTATCTTTTGTTCCTTCTACTCTGTTCTGCATAATCTTATTTTCTTTCCTAGGTAAAAGTAGTAATCAAAAGTTTCCGCTGCAGGATGGCACTATATTGGCTTGGAGATTTAATGCTGCTGCTAACTGCTTTGATCCAGCTGCTACACTTAAGGGTCACACTCTTGCGGTTGTCACATTAGTTGTTGGAGCTAATAGGCTGTACTCTGGTTCCATGGATCAATCTATTAGAGTATGTCAGTTGTGGATTTGTAAAGAGATGTGCTTGTGCTCCTGTTAATATTAGATTATTTTTATAATTTAGCTGAGGAATTTTTTGAACCTAATATCAGCTTTAGGTCTGTTATTTCTTGCCATTTGCCTTTATTGCATCTCTTTTGCTTGTAGGTATGGAGCCTTGAAACTTTGCTCTGCGTACAGACGCTGTCAGAGCATAGTTCAGTCGTGATGTCTGTTCTTTGTTGGGATCAGTTTCTTTTATCATGTTCCTTGGACAAAACCATCAAGGTTTGCGGCTCCTCTTTATAAGTTACTACATTAAGGGGCACATCAAAATTGAGACACATTGATTTGCTTTTTCCGTGTTTGTGTAGGTTTGGGTTGCAACTGAAAGTGGGAACCTGGAAGTAACATATACACACACCGAAGAACATGTACGTGTTTCCAAAATATGTCCTTTGTCCTTTTATTGTGCACATGGGTCTACCATTCACTACAGTAACTAGTCAGCTCAATCCCAATCACGTTGATAACATTTGCTTATCATTGAACAACTCTTGGGTACTTGAGTGGTTGATACAAGTGCTCTTGTGATAGTTTATCTGATCTTCTGCATTTTCATTTTAGTTGGTGCGCATGTGCGGACTTATTTTTAGCATGGCTATCGTCTGTATTTTTTGTGCTGAATTACTGGTTTTCTATGAGCTGAAAATGGGAGTCCGTTGTTCAAGTTTCTTGGTTTTGGTAAAATCTTTCCATTTCTTGGACGTCTCTTGTTTGTTGAAGTTTATTTTTCCTACACAGGATAGAACTATGTTGTGTATTTAGGTGTACATTTCATTATACATTCGAATGCAAAAGTGTTGTTAAATTCAAACGGCACTCTCATGCATTATGTTGCCCTTACCAGTACGCGATGTAACCAGAAGAAAATAATGTGTAGTACCCAAGGAGAACAGCATTTCTATACTCACATGGTATGTTATAGAATAACTATTCCACTAAGAAGTTGTTAGTTCATCCATCAATATCCTCCTCTAAACCTTTAACTTGGGTTGTTGAGAAAGGACTGATTTATGGAGTGATGTATTGAGAACAGACTCAAAAGTACAATGGGTTTGGGGGGTTTGATTCATCCAGTTCAGTTATGGGTTGGATACTAGGTTCTTTGGTCGGTTGCCTTCTGAGGTGGGATCAACATGATCCAAACCAACACCTGTGCGCTTTAGCTCCAATTTTTTCAAGGTTATTTTCTTCTTAAATATTTTTTTGGCCATATTTTTAGCTTGTAAATAATGTTCAGATAGATTCGGTAGAGAAATCGACACGCTAAAAGTAGAAGCCGTACACTTTCATTCTCAGAGCATCGAGAAACCTGTACACTTATCAAAGTTTCATCGTAGTTTCTTTTTTTCTTTTTAGATTGTTAATCATCTGTATTCCTTGTGGGTAAGACTTCTGACTGTGTTATCTTTGGGGTATAGTGTAATGTGTATCAGTGTATGGGTATTCTGAGTGTTTTGGCCATGTATGTAGGAAGAAACCTGGTTGTTTACTGTATCCGTGATACTCCGAGCCCATGGCACTATCTTTGATACATCCTTGAGGTTTCAGCATAAGAAATTAAGTTGGTGGATAAGAAGCCGTATGGATTTTCTTGGCAAGGAGGACAAGCCCTATGACCCCAAACCTTATGCAAGGGTGGCACAACCTCCTTTAAGGTCTCCACTATGGAAGAACATACCATGATAATTTCCTCGTGAAAACTTGATTCTTATTCTTTCTCTTCATCTAAGATGGCTTTAGATTTCTTCCCATCCATTGCCAGTTGTCACTGGCCATTCCAATGCCTACAATCATCTCATAACGCTCCACGCCAGCTCACTCAGAAGTCAGAACCAACATTCAACAGTACCCATAAAGTTTGGACATATGGTTCATTCTCGTTCCAAACACAACCTTCTGAAAATCGTTTGTTTTGCTGAACTCGGTTTAATCCTTTATTCATTCCCTTTCCAGCTTGCTTTGGATACCAGATTTTCAACTGACTTTTTATACTTCAGGGCTCCGGGAATAATATAAATCCCGTGGAGCCGTGGAGGTGATATGGGATAGTTCATACTTGCTTAAAGAAAAGAGAAGGATCCTTAAAGTGCTGAATTATCTACAACATCGAGTTCGTTCAGTTGTTTAAGTCTCATGATGTTCTATTATATAGAGATGCATGCTTTCACTTTCCGATTCCTACTTATTAGACGAAGTTAATCTTCAAGATTCAAAGTTTGTTATCTCCATAGGTAGTTAAAAGGCTGACTCTAGCAGGTGCACCATTGAAGCAGGACCATGAGTCACTGTGACTGTTAAAACCATAATCCACGTGGGCCATTTGTTACACGGTTTTGGGTAGAACTCAACCCCAAAAGCTAGCTATTGATGTGAGGGTGCCCTCACGCTTATATACTAGGCGATGTGGGACTTCGCTTCTCATCATTACTGTTCAATTATGTCTCTTGCATAATTCATTGGCTATTCTGCTGATGTGTATACACTTGCAGTTTGTAGCACTTGTTTATTGTATGTATTGGCTGTTCTTGGAAGTGATAAGTGGTTCCTCTTTCTAGCTTATTGTTAAGGAGTTCAGTAGGTGCATTATTCGGTTTGAACTTGGGTCATTGTCTGTGACCTTCTGCATTATTTCTGTATGAGTTCCCAAAAAAAAAAAAAAATTAATGATTGGTGCTACAGTGCTTGGAAACATTTTCCAGAAGTTACAATTTGGTGCATCTTACTGCTTTGTAGGGAAATTAGCTTTCCTCCAGTTGATTTGTGATTGTTTATTAATATTTTTGGGGATGCAGATTTTCTAGTAGCATCAAGATCGGCCTTTATATGTCATTTGATAGTGCGACTAATGGAGAATTAACGATATAACCAAGATGAGCTAGGGTTAGGTGAAAACTTCATAAATGCTGAGTGGCATTGAGCTTATGTTGTATATGTGATCTTCTCAGTGCTTGGACTTTGAGGTGTCTTATTCTTTTTATGAGCTACAGTTGTCATTTCATTGAAATGACAGGCAGTTAGAAGCTCAATCGTTGGTACCTGGTAAAGCCATGTTACATGAAAATTTGGGAAAGAGATTTGAGCTGAGCCACACTGCTGCTGCTATCCTTCAATTCTGGATGTTGATATCCAAGAAATCTGGAGGGGATTCCTTTCACATGCATTGGGGGTTCTGACGCACATTTCTTATTTTAGGAATGGTCATGTTCATGTGATTAATAGGAATATTCCGGCTCTCCAACGGATACCATTTGGTTGCTTAATATCCTGTCCAAAATCTTGCGGCGACATTTTCTTTTAGTTGTGTGAATTGGGATTTTAACTTCTTCACCTAATGTCCAAAGTTACTCATGTCGCCTATATCTGTTTCCGAAAACAACGTTTAGTTCAATGGGATAATCTGACTGTTACAGGGACTGCTTACGCTTTGCGGGATGCATGATTCAGAAGCCAAGCCAGTCTTACTCTGCTCTTGCAATGACAACTCTGTTCGCGCCTATGACTTGCCATCGTCAGTTTTCCTTTAATTATTGTCTTATTTTCCTGGTTGTAAGCACATGTTGGCTGCTTAACGTAAATTCTCTCTCTTATTTCATTTGAGTGAATTTTCTTCTTTGGTGTAGATTTTCCGAGAGGGGAAAAATATTTGCAAAACAAGAGGTTCGGTCCATACAGGTAGGTCCAGGTGGCCTGTTTTTTACTGGTGATGGAACTGGTAAAGTTAAAGTATGGAACTGGTTGGCTGAACCCACGGCCATAACAGCTGCCGCGAGATGAATAATGATGGTGTCCATCTTCACCGGAATGTAGTTTTTCCTTTTTTTATTTTTCAATTTTTTTTTTTATCCGGGTCCTTGTATTTACAAGCTTGTGCAATGGGGAATGAACTGACGAGAATTTCAGTTTTGAGTTTGGAACCGTTGTGTTCCGATGATGTACTTGTAATTCCAGTTATTATTGTTGAGAAGCGCTTTGGCAATAAAAGTTGTGCTTAGCACTTCTTCTATACTTCTGGTGTTTTCATTCTGTGGCTGTCTCTCTATTGTTGTTCTTTGTTTAAGTAAGAGACTTGCCAAATGCAATTTTACCTAAAGATGGCTGTTTCTGATGTTGTAAGAAGGGGCTGAACCTATAAAACAGTCTGGCTGGTTGGGAATGAGGTCATCACCTTCTCTCTGGCGATTTAGGGCGACTCACGCGATCTAGCGTTTGAAACCCTAGAAACGGCGGGTTCACCTCCTGGTGAATCCCTAGTTATGGGGGACGGCACCATCTCCATGGCTGATGGCTTGGGATCACGAGTAGAAGATTCAAATGAGGTACGCAGGAAACATGGTAGCGTTCCATACCTACAAACCCACGTAATCTCTACTCAAACACCAAAATCGGGGGCTTCTCTGGCCACGATCACTACTCCCCAAACTTATTCTGAGTTATGTCCAAAGATTAGGAATACCCCTCTTCCCCAATCGATCAGGCATAATGAGCATAATTCCCAAATTCTCCTAAACCCTAGTTCTTCCTCAGATAGAGCCCAAATCTCGACTCCAAGTAACCCCAACTGCAAAAACCTACATTCCACCTTTGATAATGCCATCAATACATCATTTGGCCCACATAGCCCTAACAAACCTAGCCCCAACTTTGCTCGTAAACTTTAGGAGGTTTTCAAACAAGCAGGGGATCAACTCGTGGGTGAGGAGAGAATAGCTGCTCTTGTTCTTGCTCTGGAAGAGGAAATGTAGAACTCTGGTACCAAGGTAGATTGTTCCGAGTTCAAAAATCAACCTTTTCAACTTCGGGCTAAGGAAAGCACTTCTGAGGGCCCATCTGCAGGTAACTCTCTTAAGATTGGATTTCACTACCATGAATCTTCATCTAACCACCATCATTCACAACCCCCCCCCACTCAAAGAGGCCTTCAGGCTGAACCTAACTCTAAACCTCAACTTACTGAACTACAACAATCCAAACCTAAGGAATGGGCCTCCCTCTTCCAGGCTCAGGGTCGTTCAACTGTCATGGAACTCAGTCATTATCCTGAGTTGTAGCAAGGAGATGAACCTGTTGTGGAGTTAGAAGATTTCCATATCAATGACAGATCTTGGAATAATTGTTTTATAGGCCATTTTTTGGATGGCAAAATGGCCTTTCCTCTTCTTAGCTCCATAGCCAGGAAGATTTGGAAAGACCATAGCAGGATTAAGATCAAACAAGTTGGGGCTTGCTACTTCTTTGAGTTCCAGGATGAAGAAAACAAAACTAGGGTCCTGGAAGGTGGTCCTTATTTCTTCTCCAGGAGATATTTAGTCCTCAAAGATTGGCATAGGATGTTAGTTCCTTCTACTGACCATCCTTCCACCATTCCAACGTGGATCAAAATTCACAAACTTCCACTTGAGTGTTGGACAGAGGAAGGTCTTAGTCGTATCACTAGCACCATAGGCAAACCTTTGCATGTGGACATTGCTACTGCTCAGCAACAAAGACTTGACTTTGCTAGAGTTTGTGTGGAAGTCTCTGCCAACTCAGACCTTCCCAAAACTATTCAAATTAGACATGGGCTAGAATCTGTCACTGTTTTCATAGAATACCAATGGCTTCCTCCAAGATGTAGCAAGTGTAAAGTTTTTGGGCATGATTGTAAGCCCAAAGTTGAAGAACAAATCACAAATAATGATGAAACATGGAAGCAGATTGGCAAAACTTTAGGGGGAGGAGAGGGAGTCCTTGAGGCACTCACTAAGGAGGTTCCCAATGCCCCTATAGGTGTTGCCTTTGTTATACAACCTGACAAGGAAGGGATGGTCATTGAAGACTTGGGTGATGGATCACAGAGTGAAACAGCAGAAGAGTTGAGTGATCCTACTAATACCTTAACAAGCTCTTGTACAGCTCCCCCATTGGCGACCCAAGCTCCCCAACCTACTGTGGTAGCTGTTTGTGAACAGGACCAGATGGACCAGGGGCTTCCAAAGCTTGATGGAAAAGGTTCTTTGGAGAATGTGAGAGGCATCCAACCTGATCCTCCTGATGGATACATCATAGGGAAATCTGCCAAGAAAAACAAGCAGAAAAATAATAAAAAAGCTAATTTTGGGAGCAAAGGGGGTACTTTTGAGTATCCTAACAAAGGCAGGTAACCCTTTTTACCTTACTCATTTTGACTTGGCAGCTTGCTTAATCTTTCTATTATCTGCCACCTTTTGTTGTTAATGTTTATGTCTATGCCTACTCTTCCTTTTCAAATTGGTTTTTGGAATATGAGGGGTTTGAATGACCCTCTCAAGCAAAAAGAGGTTACGTCTTTTGTTAATAAAAATAATTTGTCTATCATAGGCCTGGTAGAGCATAAAATAAAGGAACCTAACTTCAATAGGGTCTTTTGCTCCATGATTCCCTCTTGGTCTTTTGTTCACAACTACTCTCATTCTCCTAATGGCAGGATTTGTGTTGGCTGGGACCCCTCTTTTGTGAATGTCATTGTCCTAGGTCAATCCAAACAAGCCATTCACTGCCAAGTACATTCTAACAATGGTGACATACATTTTGTTGCCACCTTTGAGTATGGCTCCAACTTGTACAATGAGAGATGTGAATTGTGGCAGGACATAAACTCTTGGAATTGCCCTGACCCTTGGGTGTTATTAGGTGATTTCAATGCACTGAGATTCCCCTCTGATAAAGTGGGAGGTGACAATCATTGGCCTTCCCATATGGACAACTTTGGTAAGTGTATTGATCTCAATGAGCTTGAGGATCTTAAGTACACTGGTTGTCACTTCACCTGGTCTAACAAACAGGATCCCTCCCACGTTGCTGCTGCTACTGGAAATGTAGCCTTTTGATGTTTGTTTGATTGTTAGCCTACTGGAGATGCCTCATGCCCTTGCTGTGTGATCAATGAAAAAGTTCCATTTTGTGATACTTGTATCAAGTTGTTTAAGTTTCTGTGCTAAGTTAGTATTTATTTTATTTTAGCAAGTGTTTCTTGTCCATCTTCTTAGAAGGTTAGGAAACATCTGTATCTACGCGTAGTTACTTGTAGCCTTTTGGTTTTAGATTTCCCTATTTCCTTTTTCTTTTTCTTTCTTTTTCTTTTTCTTTGCTTTTCCTCATGGGGGATGCCCCTTGTAGGCTGTATATTCGTTTAGCCTTTTATTTTATTTTATTTTATTTTATATATTTCAAGCTTATTTACCCATAAAAAAAGAAGGGGCTGAACCCAATATTTTTGGAAAATGGATTCCAATGTGATAGGATGACTAATTGCGGTTGAGTGTTGTATTGGGTGGAATATGGATCTTGGCAAAAGAGTAATGTTAGGGTATAATGTCACCCTTGTATGAAAGAATGTTTTAATTTTTTACTATTTCATTGCAAGGCAGCCAAACAGAGAAAAAGGGTTTCTACAGACTTCAGGCATCCGACAGAATTATGAGAATAGCATAGTAAGATTTTTCGATAACTATACGGGAAATTCTAACTTGATGTGTACAATTTATTCAGTGGCTGTTATCTGCAGCTTTGTTCTGTGTTTGGGTAAGAGAATGGCAAATACAGTCTTTAAGTTAGTTTTCACAACTCAATATAGGTGGCTGTTCCTACAGTCTTTCCAATGGATTCCAATGTGAAATTGGCAAAAGAGTGATTTTGCAGGAAATGGTTGTGTTTCTTAGCATCAGAGCAATTATATCTGTAGTATGAGATACACCGCGGAAGTAAGTTCCTTGGCCCAGTTTTTCAAAAGATTTTAGCGTCCAGATGCTAAAATTATGATATTTTAAATAAAAAAATGAAGTGGTTCCATGTATCGTTTTCCGATTTTTGTCTCATCAAATTAAAGTACAGGAGGAGTATTTTAATTTGGTGCGAAAAAAATCGAAAAACGGTACACGGAACCACTTCATTTTTTGATTTGAAATATCATGATTTTAGCACATGGGTGCTAAAATCTTTTGGAAAACTGGGCCTAATTATTTTCAATTGTCTGGTAGGAAGAAAGTGAGGAGAAAGTTCGGGTCCGTTTGTTTCGGTATAAAATATTTTCCATGTAAAAGTATTTTGCCAAAAAGAAAATTTTGCGTTTCTATTTTCCGATGTTTGGTTGATAGCGCCATCTATTTTCCGATGTTCGGATCGTGTTCTCTTGTAATTTCAGCCGCATCACACAAAAAGATCCCCAACTGTAGGGTCATTTGTGCGATCTTACGGTGCAATTGCCCGAGAAAGAGAAATTTTTGTCGCAGGTGATTTGAACTCTGTTAAAATATCCCTAGAGTTATCCTTGCATTGACAGAAAGTTTTAACTCTTAATGCATTCGGACTCTTTGAGCAGCTGAATAGCAAATTTTCAGAGCATCACAAATATAAAAAAGAACCCATGCTGGATTTGGATCAGCGACACGAAAAATATAAAATACTACCAAACTCTTATTTATTGAGTTTCAAAACAAAATTATTCATTTACCCAAAAAAAAAAAAAAAATTATTCACAGCAGCAAAAACTAACCTAACCTAAGTGAACCTAACCAAACTACCAAGGAGTACTGCCGCTGCTACCAAAAAAGCACCACTCTAGAGATTAAACATGACTTTGATGGCATTGCTACCACGAGCACTGGTCTCAAAAGCCTCCTCCACCTCCTTCTGCGTAAACCCGAACCTGTGCGTAATCAACGGCTTCACATCAATCTTTCCACTGCTCAAAAACTCGATGCACAGCGGCCACGTGTTCCTGTACCTGAAAACGCCTACCAAATCCACTTCCCTAAAACCAAAAAAACAAAAAAAGTTGTTCAATTAGTTCTAAGAGGCCCAGACATCCGGTTATCAAAAACGAAAAAAAGGTTCTAAGAGGTCCATTCGAGAAACACGGGGGACATGTTTCTGTACCTTGCAGCAGCAGGGGTGAGGGGCACAGTCATTTGGCAATGAGCCATTCCAACAACACAAACTTTACCACCAGAAACAGTAGCAGCCAAAGCGGTGGAAACAGTTTTGCTCATTCCACAACAATCCACAGTCACATCCACTGGACCCCCCATTGCTTTCTTGATCTCTTCCACTTCTTTATCCACAGCCTGCATAACAGACTTGTACTTAAAAATCTCTGTTTCAAAAAACCAGAACTTTGAAAAATTGAAAAATGCCAAGTATTGGAAAGATTTGGAAAACCTGTGTGTCTGATGAGACTTTCACGACTTCGGCTGCGCCGAGTTCCTTGGCGACAGAGAGGCGGTGGTCGTCTACATCCACGACCACGACTTTGGGTGCCCCGAAAGCACGAGCAGCGAGCATCGTGACCAGCCCAATGGGTCCTGCACCGAGGATCAGAACGGTGGTTTCGGGACTAACATTGGCTCGGCGGCAAGCGTAGACGCCCACGCTCAGGGGTTCACACATTGCACCTTCCTCTAATGTCAGATTGTCGGGCAACTTGAAGCATAGGCTAGCAGGGTGCACTATCTGGCACATATGGCAAAAAAAATATGTTACGACAAACCAAAAATAAGCCAGCAGTGCTACGTATCCAGAAAATACAATCAGAATTTCCCCAAAATAACCCTTGATTTAAGATTGGGCAATTTCCGGCCTAAGGTCGTTAGTAATGCCCAACCGGGTATGGTATCGTTTTTGTTTTCCGTCTTTGCATCAAACTTGTTTGGTTAAAGTTCTTAATACACGGTTGGAATTTTTTGAAATAACCGAAGATTTTTGTTTTTTAAGATTGGGCAATTTCCGGCCTAAGGTCGTTAGTAATGCCCAACCGGGTATGGTATCGTTTTTGTTTTCTGTCTTTGCATCAAACTTGTTTGGTTAAAGTTCTTAATACACGGTTGGAATTTTTTGAAATAACCGAAGATTTTTGTTTTTTAAGAACCAACGAATATTAAAATATGTTATCGAATGCTCAAAAACTAAGAATGAAGAAACAACAGGCCAAAAACAGTTTTCGAAAAGGATTTTTGACAAAATTGTGGTTCAATAATAAGGCAATGAAAACGAGTGGACTGACCTGATCGGCAAGAGAGCCGTGGATAGGAGGAGTTGCGAAAAACTTCATGTCGTGGCATAGGTTATAGCGACCTTCTTTGCAAGGGTTGCAATGCCAGCAACCGATGCCGGGTTCCAGCGCGACGCGGTCACCGGGCAACAGTGATTTCACCTCGCTTCCGACTTCTTCTATGATCCCGGCGCATTCGTGTCCGATAACCATTGGCTCTTTGACATGGTAGTCTCCACAACTCATGTGCTGTAGTTATACAGAATTTAATCAAGATTAATTATTTACACAATTTTACAATGTACAAACATCATTAAATTTATTAGCCAAGTAGTTGAATAAATTAGGCCTTACCTTGTAGTAGTGAACATCACTTCCACAGATACCAACAGCTTTGATTCTGACTCTAACGTCATGGGCACCTAAAAATTTGGTTAAGAAATTTAAAAAGATTTAGTAATTTAAGATAATTAATATAGGAAACAAAAATTACGAAAAGTTATGAGCACGGACTTTATGTTCATATAGGTTTGATGCATGCGACCCTCACAAAATAGATAATGGTAGAGCCACGTGCATCGGACAATTTCAGACGTATCGAGATTGTGCGAGTAAAGTTCTCGAAAAAACAAAAGAAAGTAGGTTAAAGATTGATAATGTAAGTACCAAGAGAAGGGAGCTTGAAAGGCTGAATTTTGAGGTTGTTGACACCAAGAAGCCAAGCAGCCATATTCTCTTCACCCTGGTTTTCTTGAGCAATTCCTCCTTTACCCATCTTGTGCTTAGTGTTTTTTGTTCTCAAACGTATGAAAGAAATCAATGTATGTAATTTGCTAAGAGGCAATTGGTGAGGATTAATGTGTTCTGCTAGCCTGTATTTATAGGAGAATTGGGATAATTGGATAAACCTATCCGTATTGGTGTGATGATTTCTATTGGGTGATTTGTTGTAATCCAAATTAAATCAGGAGTTGACTCCTAATCCAACTAATCACTAGAACTTGGCGGTGGGATATTTTATCCATATCTTTTTCCACCAATTAATTAATAAGTAGATACTTGCAGTGGGGATATTTTATCCATAACTTCACCGACGATTTCGAATGATAAAAGTGAGAAGATGATAATGCCAATACTCTTTTTGTTCATGCCAAAATTCATTTAAAATCCATTTTGTTCATGCTAAAACTCTTTCATTGCACGACTTAATTGCCTTCTACTCCACCACTTGCTTTACAAGAATGCCCCTTGAAATCGCATAGGATATTTTATCGTTCATTTTAAAAGTGAGGAGCAATTACGTCATGCAATGGAAGAGTTTTGGCATGAACAAAATGGGTTTTGGCAGAAACAAAAATGGGTTTGGTATTATTAGTCCCCTTTTTTTAAATGAGTTCTTTTTACAATTCAATTTTTTTAAGAGCACAGAGAAGAGGAGACAAAAATCCATACCAACATCTAGTTTGTTTTTCATTTCTTTAGGTGGATTCACTTGATTGAAGAATTTATTTCTTGATTGACCATCATTCGAAACTTTTTTTTTTTTTTAATTTAAAGGAAATTTAAAGAGTTATTTAGAAAGCTAAATTAAAATAGTGTCGTAAATTTTATACTAAAAATTAGTAACATTTTGGAGGCGGGTACAACAAAATAGGAATGTGTATCGTAGCATTTTTGGTTTTTTGGGATGTTTTGTAGCATGGCGGGAGGGGTTTCTTGTTGTTTAGGAATACTTTTGTGAAAGAGAAATTTCTTGGAGGAGTGAAAGAGATAAGTTATTTGAGGGATAAAAGGATAAACAAAAGTGTAAAACCTTATCCAATACTACATTAATTCCTTTGATTTCGTCAAAAGCATCAGTTGATAATTTATTGTGACGTGGCTGTGTATTCTCTAAATATTATCTATTATTTACTTTTTATAAATAATTGGTTTTAGATTATTCATTCGCATTCAAACTGCTACTTGTCAATATCTATTCACGTAAGGATTTCTAATTTCTTATCCAAAAAATAGCATTTGTTTTAACCGTTCTACAAATTATACCTGCTAGCTGCCCGCCAGTGGTTTTGTTTACTGTGGCAGAAGTTAGAAACAACTAATAGAGCAAGTCCACTCGTTGAAACCAGAATGGTATTATAAGCCCCATGTTTTTTTGGCTTGCTAAAGTGTAAATCAGCCAAAGACACCAATGTTATTGTACCGGCTCGGTTCCGTTTTTGCAAAATCTAAAATCTAGACCATTAGATTAAACCCATCATATTTTTCAAAATAAATCAGATGGCTTAAATGAAGTGAGTGACCGGAGCAATGCAAACATAGATGACATTGTCATTCTTTAGCATCAATAAATGGCAACCGATGGACTTATTTTTTACAAAAAATTGTGCCGAACTATATATGATTGGAATCCACAATTTTCTAAATGAAGATATTTTGTATTTATTGAAAAAATTTAAGTTTGACTTAATTTTTCATTTATTTTTCTGTTTCCTCTCGTTGAACTGAACCATGTTGCTAAGCTTGGTCTTTCTTGATGTGGGTTAAAAAACCCGAAGCTCAAATTTGTTATTTTGTGTGACCATATTAGGTTGTGGTTCTTGGTGGAGGTCTCGGAAAAAACTCTTCTTTAATAGCTAGGGTAGAGCTTGGCAATCAGGTTTTTTAGTGCCTGAAATAAGGTTATTGTAGTAAGTAAAAAAAATGACGCGAAACGGAGAAATGCAAAAGAAAAAAAACAAAGAAAGACAATTTTTTATTTTATTTTTTCATTTAGCCAAACCAACCTTTATTTACCAACATGCTTCTTGTAATTGCGCCCCCCCAAAAAAAAACATCTTGGCCTTGTTTGTTTCCCTGTTTAGTTTTGTTTTAGTTTTAGTTTTGATGACATTATCATTTCTCTCTCTCTCTCTCTCTCTCTCTCTCCACTCATTACATTTGCTGACATCATCAAAACTAAACTAAACTATTTAACCAAACACAGCCCTTGTAGTTTTCACTTCAGCTCTTCAGGCCCATAAGGAGAGGCCTCAGTAGGAAATTGCTTGTCTTTCGAGCTATGGGCCTCTAAAGCAGGGCGGGCTAAAAACTTCTCCAGTACAAAATTGATCCGAGGCCACACAAATGATGTTCCAATGGCTCTGTATCTTTGTCTAACCTAGTCCTCTTCCGGGGGAAGAAATCACGTGAAAATTAAATAATAATTTTATAACCACACACACACACACACTTATGCACGCTCATTCACAATATATGTGGGCCCACACACACTGTTTGTGTGTGGTTGTTGCAAATTGAAAATCAACAGAAATGATAGGTACACACCTATCGACCACACCTTCAACCACACTCCTCTTACATGCACGTGGGCCTCTCATCATATTTAATGTGTAGGTCTCACATATATGCAAGAGAGGTGTGATTGGAGGTGTGGTCACCGATCGGTAGGTGTGTGTGCCTAGCAAGTAGTAGTAATGTTGGAAAATCAAATAGTCAATGCAGGGTCGGCCCAAGGGTTTGGAGTGTCCTAGACCTAGTCCAAAAATTGTGCCCTTCAAGTACAACACTTAAATAATTTTTTGAGTAACAATCACTATACGAGAAAACCAAAACAATATAAAATTCTACTAAGCATTACATAATAACGGAAAAATCAAAAGGAACTAGGAACTAGGAAGATCTATTAACCTATTATATATATATACACACCCAATTTTAGAGGGCCGCTTACTACTTACTGGTTGTAAGGAAAGGACGTCGCAACGAAGATTCGACGGACGGACAGACAGCTACGGACGCAGGCAATCAAATTTCGGTTTAACCTTCTCCTTCTGGTCTTCTTTGTTTCTTCCTCTTCTGAGTCTTCTCTCTCAGTCTCTCTCTTGCCGTATGATGAGAGAGAGGAGTTGTGTACTTCACTTGTATGTATCGTCGTTGCTTTTTCATTGTGATTTTCTTTTTTCTTTTTTTTTTTAATCAGTTTTAGCCTTAGGGACTTTTTTTAAAAATTGGGCCACAATGGTTGGGCTCTTTTATAACTAATAATGAATTTTTTTTCTTTATTTGGGTCAAAAAAATGTTCTAATTAAGCCCATTTGTACAAAATGTTGTATTGCCCCAAATTTGAGCCATTTTTGGAGTGCCCTAGGCCCAGGCCTTGTGGGCCTTGGGCCTGGGCCGGCCCTGAGTCAATGCCGATTGAGAAAAAAAATGGCGGTTTTGGTGTCCCTAAGAAGTACAGTAGAAAATATGGATTGGGCCAGATGGTCCCGAAAGCCCATTTTGTCACAGTAACTGGTGGCGTTCATACCCGTATGGTCCCATAACCCACCGGCTCCCTTGGTTTCAACTCTCAAAAGCTCGTTTTTCTTTAGTATTTTTTTTTGAGTATTTTAATTGATATACGTTAGTAGAATAACTTATATAGAAATTCATGAAAAACACGGGCTTTTCCAAAGAATAACTTGTCTAGAAATTCATGAAAAACACGGGATTTAATTAGTCAATATAATCCATTTAGTTAATAGGGGAAACCCAACATTTGTCAAATGCATTTAGTTGAGGTGCGCGGCTGTGCGCAAATTGGCCTGGACATCCGGTTAATTAAAAAAAAAAATTCCTTTTAGAGAAGTTGTTCAACATATTTCGAAACGTATTTTTTGTGGAAATTTAAAGAGTTATTTAGAAAGCTAAAACAAAATTGTGTCGTAAATTTTATACTAAAAACTAGTTACATTTTAGAGGTGCGTAAGGTACGCACCAAAATAGAAGTGTGTATTATAGGCTTTTCCGTTTTTTGGGATGCTTTGTTGCATGGCGGCAGGGGTTTCTTGTTGTTTAGGATTAGTTTTGTGAAAGATTAAGTTTCTTGGAGGAGTGAAAGAGATGAGTTATTTTATTTTAGGGATAAAAGGATAAACAAAAGTGTAAAACCTTATCCAATACATTAATTGCTTTGATTTCGTCAAAAGCATCAGTTGATAATTTATTGTGACGTGGCTGTGGATTCTCTAAATATTATCTATTATTTACTTTTTATTATTATTATAAATAATTGGCTTTAGATGACTCATAATATTACATATTATTTACTTTTTATAAATAATTAGCAGCTTTAGATTACTCATTCACATTCAAACTGCTACTTGTCAATATCTTTCGTAAGGATTTCAAAAATTCTTATCCAAATTATGCATTTGTTTGATCAGTTTTCCAAATTACAGCTGCCAGCCAGTGGTTTTGTTTACCGTGACAGAAGTTAGAACCAACTAATAGAACAAGTCCACCCGTTGAAACCAAAATGGTATTGTTAATCCCAAGTTTTTTAGTTTCTACTAGTAAAACAGCCAATAGACAGCAATTTTGTTATACCGGCTCAGTGTCATTTTCGCAAAATTTAAAATTTAGACAATTAAATTAAACTCATCTTATTTTTCAAAATAAATCAAATGGCTTTGGATGAAGTGGGAGACATGGGAATGCAACCATAGATGACATTGCCATTTTTTTGGCATCAATGGCAACTGGTGACTTATTTTTTGCAAAAAATTGTGCCAAATTATGATTGGAATCCACAATTTTCTAAATGAAGATATTTTGTCTTAATTAAAAAAATTTAAGTTCGGCTTAATTTTTTTTATTTTTATTTTTCCTCTCGTTGAGCCGAACAATGTTGCTAAGCTTGGTCGTTCTTGATAGGGGTTAAAAAAATAAAAACCCAAAGCTCAAATTTGTTAGGCTTTTTCTAGAATCAGCCCAATAGGTGGACTATAGTGGCCATCACGGGCGCTTGAAGGAGAGTGTTCTACTCCCACTATTTAATGCCTGACACACTCTGGAAGTGCTTTACTTGGTCAAGCCCAAATGACCACATTGGCCTTATTAATTTTTCCCGCATTTCTTTCGTGGTTAAGGCATAGTTTTCCAAAAGATTTTAGCAATTCAGTTGCTAAAATCATCGATTTTAGCAAATGAGTTCAGAAGTGCTAAAATCATGGTATTTCAAATAAAAAAATTAAGTGTTTTCGTGTATTATTTTTTGAATTTTTTTACACCGAATTAAAGTACACGAGGAGTACTTTAATTTGGTGAGGAAAAAAATTCGAAAAACGATACACGGAACCATTTCATTTTTTTATTTTAGCAATTGGGTTGCTAAAATCTTTTGAAAAACTATGCATAAGTAGTTCCCCACTTCCTTGATTCCCACTACTTCCCTCAGGACAGCGGTTTGTCCGCCGGTAAGAGCATATAACAATGGGTTCCCTAAAAATAATTTGTACAGTGTACACATAAGTATAATGGAGTCCACTTTTCACTCCTACATCTTGCTAATCTTAGAGAGGATATGTGCACTCAATAGGCTAGTAAGAGCTTGTTAAATTTTGTTACCTTTTGAAAATTCCATGTTAAAAAAAAGATTGAAAAATTTTGTGTCCCACTTGGAGTTAGCTACAATATTACCAAATTTAGCTAATGTGTTAGGAGTCACCGTTGAGAGCTTGTATTGGGAGCCCATTGAAAACTATTCAATTGAGCAAATAATTTGGTTAATTTTAAGAGCCTCATCTAGGAGCCGTTTTGAGATCCCGTTGTTTATATTTTGAAAATTTTATGTAATAAAACTAATTGGGATTTAGCGAACAAGATCCATATAGGTTATAAAAAATTATTATAAATTAAAAGATGTAAACCATTTTTTAAGAAGTCCAAAATAGTGAAAAGGGAACAACAATTTGGAACAGAGAGAGTATTTAGCAATGTTTTTGAAATCTTATAAAATTTCTCAAGCATATGTAATTTCTCGATTTTTAAGAAAAATTAGTTAAACCTTCATTACCATCAGTGTGAAATCCAATTAGTGTTAACATTAATTATACATCTTTTGTCTTTGGAAATTTTTTTTTTTTTGCTTGTCATGGTATATTACTAGCGAAAATGCTTAGCATATTAACTTTTGAAAAGAGCAAAATAATTATACTATTTGAGGATGTTTACCTATTAACTCTTCAAAACACACTTATTAAGAGATAACCCAAAATGAAAATCTCTACTTTTAGCAACAGGGTTATTAAGTTAGATTTACATTAACATTTTTAGATTAAGGCCTAGCTTTTCAAAAAATTTTAGAAAATGAGTTTACCATGTGCTAAAATCATGGTTTTGAAATCAAAAAATGAAGTGGTTCCGTATATCATTTTCTATTTTTTCGCACTAAATTAAAGTACTCATTGTGTACTTTAATTTGATGTGAAAAATTCAAAAAATAATACACGGAAACACTTAATTTTTTTATTTGAAATACCATGATTTTAGCAACAAGGTTGCTAAATTTTTTTGGAAAATTAGGCCTAACTATTTATCTGGGCAAAAGCAGTCTAAAAAAATACTACAAATAAAGAATTATGGAAAAAAAAAAAGTGAAGACAGCTAAAAGAGTGAAGGCAGAGTTAGTATAAAAGTGAGGGAAGTTAGAAAATAAAAATTACAGGAGTATAAAGGAGAAGGGTATAGTTGTCATTTAAAAAGAAAGAGACATAAATGTTGCTTTAAATGAAGTAAAGGGAGGACTGAGACTGAAGCTTGTTAGCTTTGCATTGTATGACAAGAAGTTTCAGGTCCGCCCAATGGGCGTACAATAGACGGACCCAAATAAAAATTACAGGAGTATAAAGGAGAAGGGTATAGTTGTCATATCAAAAGAAAGAGACATGAGTGTTGCTTTAAATGAAGTAAAGGGAGGACTGAGACTGAAGCTTATCAGCTTTGCATTGTACGACGAGAAGTTTCAGATCCGCCCAATGGGCGTATAATAGATGGACCCTTGGAACAATTTGTTATTCTGTGTGACAGTATTAGGTCGTGCTTCTTGACGGAGGCCCTAGAAAAAAAAAAAAAAAAACTCTCCCTTAATTGATTGGGTAGAGCTTGGCAATTTGGTTTTTTAGTGCCCGAAATAAGGTTAATACAATAAGTAAAAAATTGACGCAAAACTAACACATGCAAAAAAAAATAAATAAAAACAAAAAATAAATCAATTTTCTTATTTAGCCAAACCTACCCTTGCTCAACATACTTGTAACTGCACCCAAAGAAAAAAAAAAGTTGTTTTTTTCACTTTAGCTCTTCAGGCCCATAGAGAGGGGCCTCGGTAGAAAATTGCTCGTCTTTCGAGCTGTGGGCCTCTAAAGTAGGGCGTGCCAAAAACTTATCCAGTACTAAATTGATCCGAGCCCACATAAACAATGGTCCAATGACTGTATATCGTTGTCTAACATAGTCCTCTTATGAGAGAAGAAATCACGTGAAAATTAAATAATAATTCTATAACCACAAAAACACTCATACACGCTCACTCACAATATATGTGGGCCCACACACCCAGTTTTTGTGTGGCTGTAGCAAACTGAAAATAAACACAATTTAGGGGCGGAGCCAGCTTAGGATCAGGGTGGGCATGTGCCCACACTTGATTTTTACCCCCTGTTTTTTTTTTTTTTTTTTGCAGCCCGTTTTAAAGTTTACTATATATAATAAAATTATTTGCTTTCTAACAATTGGTATGCTTGGTCTAGTGGGCCAAGCGTTGGCCTCCCTCCTAAACGCCAGGGTTCGACCCTAGCGGTGATTATTATTATGCTTTTTTCAGTTGGATTATCTTTCTTTTTCTTCATTATGCTTTTTAGTTGAATTACCTTTTCTTTTTTCTTCTATTTCCAAATGAGACAAGAAAATGAGTAAATATATTGATCACCGTTTTACTAATTTTAAAATAAAAAATTGAAAAACAATTTTAAGGATCCTTACAATAATTAATTTAATATTTTTGTTATAAAGATTAAGAATCTAATAGTTAAGCGAGTTATCATAATTCTATAATTTCTTGAAAAAAATGAACTTAGGTAGAGTCTTTAAGTTAGTGCTGACAATATATATAAAGTAAGATGTTTTTGTAGGATTAGTAATGAAACAATAATCAGAGAAAAAATTAAAACTTGTCGAGGTCAATTGTAAATAAAAGCACCAACAAATATTTAGTTTTTTTTTTTTGCTTATGTTTAGAAGTGTTTTAAAATATTATGCCATGGTGCCCTCACTCACATGAAATCCTGGCTACGCTAGTGACAAAAGTGATAGGTACACACCTACCGACCACACCTCCAACCACACTCCTCTCACATGCACGTGGACCTCACCTCATATTTAATGTGTAGGGCCCATATGCATCGAGAGAGATGTGATTGGAGGTGTGGTCGCTGGTGGTAGGCGTGTGTGCCTAGCAATGTTGGAAAATCAAATAGTCAATGCCGAAAAAAAAAAATGGCGGTTTTGGGGTGGAAAATATGGATTGGGCCAGCTGGTCCCCGAAAGCCCATTTTGTCACGAATGGCCCTGTAACCCACTGGCTAGTGGCTACCCCTTACCTTGGTTTCAACTCTCGAAAGCTCGTTTTTTTCTTTAGTTTACATTTTGTTTCAACTGTTAAAAGCTCTTGTGTACGTGCTTAGTGTCTTTAGGCACCAGCAAATTCTAGTTTATTGACACAGATAGATCCTAAGTGACGTATTATATGTATTCCACATTGAAGGTTCGGCTTATTAAAACTTGAATTTCGGTACAAGTTAATTCTGTGAAATATGATTCAAAAGCGTATTGCTTATCAAAATCAGTTCTTATGTTGTTTTGTAAAACTATTTTCAGTCCAAAAGCAGAAACTAAAGCTCTAGCAGCAAATACATATAATACTATTTTCAGACTAATGACAATAGTCAAGTTGTTTTCACTAAATGATATTGTAATTGATATATGTAAGGAGAATGACTTGTCTAGAAATTTCTGAAAAACACCAGCTTTAATTAGTCGATTTAATCAACAGGGTAAACTCAATATTTGTCAAATGCATTTAGTTGAAGTGCGAGCAAATTGACCCCGACATCCGATTATTCAAAAAAGAAAAAACTCCTCTTAGAGGACTCATTCAACATACTCATATATTTAATTCATTTTCGTGTCAAGTTTGATGTCCTGATTTTCAAACAAAGACATCAGTGGTTTCGAAAAAACATATTACTATTTGGGAGTCAAACATGAGAACATCTTCAACCAAGGTATAACAGTACCAATATGCTGTCCAACAACTTCAATTTTTAAAACTTGTTTATCTAGCTTTGTTGTCACTTGATGATAAAATAAAAAAATAAAAAAACCAAAGCTCTGTTAAGCTTTGGTGGGTGGCATAGTTTGAGCGTAGTATAGTCCGCATTAAAGAAAGAAGAAGAACATAGAAGTCAAGAGAGGGGACGATAGTCAAGTGGGAGTTTGGTGTTAGGTTTTGATTGTGGAAAATTTTGAGAAAAGGGGACACCTCACCCCTTAAGGGATGAGATTGGAAGACCAATACTTTTCATTTCTCAGCCTTAACCATCGAAGAGAGAAAGAGAGGAGTGAGAGAAAGAGAGAGAGAAGGAGGAAGTGAGGAGTTTGGGAAAATTTCTGGGAAAGGTATAGAATTTATTAAAAATGTTTTATTGAACTGCTGTCTGTTGAAACCAGTTGCTGGCAGCTCTGCCACACTTCACGAAAACGGGCATAACTTGGCCTACAAAACTCTAATTTTCACTTCGTTTGATTTATTAGAAACTAGACACATAGGGCTTTCAGATTATATAAGCCAAATAGCCCAATTGTTTCTGAGATATAGCAGTTTTTGGTTTAAAGTTGAAGAAAATTCTATTTTTGTAATTTTACAGCAAGTGACTGGCCTGTTTGGCGTTGGTTTAAAAATAGCTATCAAGCTCAGAAAATTCTGAATTTTTGGTACGATGTTCCTATATGTGTCTAGTGTGTGTGGTAAAAATTTTGTGAGAAAATAAGGTGTAGATTAATTCTGTAAATTCGGAGACCATAAGGCTGTTATGTGATTTTATGCATATTCATGCATTTCACTTGCATTTAAGCATGGGGGGTGAACGGGAGACTTACGGATGCCTTATAAACTATATTTCTAGGTGAGGATAACGTGAGGAGGATCACGGTTACATCTCCAGATCGTAGAGGATAGAAGTTTTAGCGAAGTTGATCTTTTTGTCAGGTGAGAATGTACAGTTTTTATAATAAATAGAAATGTTGTGTTTTTCAAAATTGTCTTGTGATTATTATTGTTCTTGAAAGCTCTTTGATGTGTTTAGAGTATATGATGGCAATACTCTCATTTGGATGGATAAAATATTTTTGAATGGATGGAAAGAGAATTTTTATGCCTCTTGTGCCAATGTTTGTGTGAGCGGCAAACAATTGTGAGGTTTGCTAGTAAGCTTTTGCTTACCTTTGTGGAGCCAAAAAGTTGCAAGGTTGGCATCTTGCAACGTGGGTTGTGCCAATATTTGTGGATGTGCTATTTGTGTGAGATGGCAAACAATTGTGAGGTTTGCCGAGCCCTTTGTGAGATGGCAAGCAATTTGTGAGGCTTATCGGTGAGCTTTGCTTACCCTTTGTGGGCTGCACCTACCATTGGTGATAAAGAATGACCCTCGTCAGCGCCACTATATGTGAGCTTGTGAGCGAGGTCACGGTACCGTCTTAACTCTTGGTCGTGAGGTAGACGACTCGTTGGCACACTTGGTAAAATTTATGTGTTTTTGTCGTGAGGAATGTGGAGAATATGATTATTGAAAAATCCTCTTTGGTTACGATGTTGAAAATGAGTTCTGTGAACAGAGAAAGCTAGTTGAAAATTTTATGCATTGGACGATAATTATTTAAAACTTCAATTCATCTAAAGAGTTTGAACATTTCTTTTTATTATGTTTCTAACGTACATTCTCTTGTAACTTTTTTGGTTGTAGATACCTGGATGAGCTAGTTGTCGGTCCAACTACAGTGTCAGTCAAATGTTTCTTAATAGGTGTCTTTGTAACTTTAGTCAGACTGTGATTGCTATGTATGTATTACTTTGCGAGGATGGTGTGGTTGTGTTGTAGTCCAATACTTTGGACTTGTATAAATGTCGGGGAAGTCATGAATATTTAGACTGTGTATGTCTACGGTGTTGATGTAATCATTTATGTTGTGTGCTTCTGCTGTGGGTTGCAGTTAATTTTTTATTTTTTATTTTATCTCTTATGGTTGCGGGTATCCTGAGATGTGTACATGTTTTGTCAGGTGGTCCTACCACTTCGGGCAGGTTAGGTCCTGCCGGAGTGGGGTGTGACAGTTCTTGTCTCTTTCTCTTTGCTGGTTTTACAAAAAGAGTGCTAGCAAGGATTTGTGAAATATTCGTGATCTATATGTCGTAGTCCCGTAGCAAAATTGTATACGTACATAGCTAAAACTCCTTTTTTAGGCTCCAGTTACTATCTTGTTAACAAACTTACTCACATATATAAACTCCTAATAAGAGGGGCATTGATCATCAATGTTAATTCTGTGAGGAATCAAAGATCCTTAATTCAGAGGTCGGATTTTGCTTTTCATTAATGCATTTTTTTTTCTTCCAGATTTTGATAATATGGGTTTGAAGGCTTTGTGGAATTTTGTTTCTGTTGGTCTCCTTGGAATTGTTTTCTTTCATGGTTCCGGCGTCTCTAAGAAAGGTACTGTTCTTCCATAAGTCAATCCCTCTCTCTCTCTCTCTCTCACACACATTTTTAATTAACTAAACTTGTACTCCCTCTGTTCCATAATAGTAATGCCGCATGCATTTTGGGAGTTCCAACTTTTTAAGGAGACGTGCATAATAGTAAATGCATGTCTCCTTTTAAAATAAAATTTGAATTTTTCAATATTACCCCTTAAATCTCACTCTTAAAATTATTCTTCATTACTTATTTAAGAGGGATAACTTTTAGAAATCAACATATTTTTTTGTTTGACTTTTTGAAAGAGACCATCATTTTGGAACATTCCAAAATGAAATAAGGGACTATTAATAGAGAGAGTACTTGCAAGAAAACCCAAAAACTGGTTGAATGAAAACGATAAAAAGGGGGATTTTTTCATTTTCACCGATTGTTTTCTTAGTCCTACGACACGATAATGAAATCTGAATTCTCAGATTTTGGGACCACTTAATTAAATGGGTTTGATTCTGAATGATATTTTGATTATATTGATCTTCATGGTTTTAGGTACTCCAATTCAGACTTGTACACAACCAACCCATGATCACTTCAGTTATTCTTCAATCATTCCAGTGATATCTACATTCTGAATAATCGTTACACAAATTTGTTTTTATGAATGTGATCTTCTCTATATTAGTCAATCTGTAGCTATTGTTTCTCCTAGGACTTTGTCCTTTTTGCTTATAAATTATATCATATACGCATATTCACTAGATTAGAAATTTAAACGTTCAATAGTTAGTACCACTAAAATTTTGACATACTAAAGGAGGTTCAATCTAGTTAATTTTTTGGAAGGATTTATTATTCTACAAGCTCTTCAAAATGTATGGATCAATATTTAGTGGAATCCATAGTATTAGAAATCTATGATTTACAGGATTTTTTTTTTTTTTTTGGATCAGATGTAAAGAATTTTTATTTTTTAGTCTGTGGTTTATTATACCAATTTTTACTTGAAAATTGCTCTCTCCCTTACAGGTCCACATCCCAGTGATCTCACGTTCACCCACCAAGCCACAGATGCTCCCCCAGTGTCATTCTACGACTACATCATCGTTGGCGGTGGAACCTCTGGCTGCAACCCTTTCCAAACGCGCCACCGTCCTCCTCCTCGAAAGAGGGGGCTCCCCCTACGGCAACCCCAACATATCCAGCATAGCCTCCTTCGCCGCCAACCTAGCCGACGTCTCTCCCTCCTCCCCTGCCCAGGCCTTCGTCTCCACTGACGGTGTCTTCAATACCCGGGCACGCGTGTTAGGTGGTGGCACGTGCCTCCAGTGGCGGAGCCAGGATTTTGATTCCGGGGGGGCCTACGTCAACAAACTAGTCACCGGTTGAGTTAGGATATAATCCCAATGTGGGAGAGAGAAAATAATAACAAAACCTACGTCAATTGTCGTTGAGGTAATCAAGGATGACACTAAGTGATGACAATGGCAGAGTTGGCACCATATTTAATTTAAAAAATCGTATTATTAAACTAAAAAAAAATTATCCAAAAATTATGGAGGCTTGCCAACACTAAATACTATGAAACATGAGTTATAAATCAAGAAAACCTAACATCTAACCGAAGAAAGACAAGCAGGTTGTCAAATGACGTCCAATCGAACGTTTAATGGTTTCGCATATTTAAGAGAGGGGCTGCGTGAGGAAACAAAGAGAGTACAAAAGGTGTTTTTGTTTTGAATTGGAAAATTTTAAAGTGACATAACAAGCCATTGAGTTGTGAATAAGAGAGGAAAGAGGCAAAAAAAAAAAAAAAAAAAACAGTTTCAAAGGTGTAAAAATGTTTTGAAAAGTGTTAAAGGTGTATCGGAAGCTATGTTCTTTTTCCCTCTTCCTTCTTTATTCACAACTCAATAGGCCATTATTAGCATTTCCCTTAAAAAAAATATTTGACAAAAGTTATGGGACTTTCCTTTTGAAACTTAAAAAAAATAAAAAATAAATTACAATTGGCCAAGTGGGGGAGTGCCTTGGCCCCACCCAGCCCCTGGGTAGATCCGCCAACGGTGCCTCAATGTGGGCTTCTACACCCGGGCTCCTGCTGACTATGTCAGTCGGGCGGGGTGGGACCCGAAGCTGGTGGAGGAGTCGTACGAGTGGGTGGAGAAGAAGATTGTGTTCCGGCCGGCGATGCTGCAGTGGCAGTCGGCAGTGAGGGATGGGTTGCTGGAGGCGGGGGTGTTGCCGGATAATGGGTACACGTTTGAACATATTTATAGGGACTAAAGTTGGTGGGACTATATTTGATGAGAATGGGCATAGACATACGGCTGCTGATTTGTTGGAGTATGCAGATCCAACCAAGATTACTGTGTATTTGAATGCTGTTGTGCACCAGATCTACTTGGACACCAAAGGTGATGTGTGTAAGTTGTCCTGACACCCAGTTATAAAAAAAGAGATAATCTTATTTACGGACGGCTTATGTGAGCCCCACCGAGCATACATTGCAATAATCTAAACCGTTTATCTTGTAGGGCCCACAAAATAATGTATCTACTCAAAAAAATCAACTTCATCGTATATCAATAGGTATGTCAAAAGTTGATTTTTCGTTTAAAAAACGGACGGTCTAAATTCTGTCAATAGTTTTTAAATTAAAATGTTCGTCAATAGTTTTTAAGTTAAAATGTCAACTGAATTATGTCAATAGTTTTTAAGTTAAAATATCAACCGAATTATGTCAATAGTTTTTAAGTTAAAATGTCCATGGCTGTCCGTTTTTAAAACCGAAATTCAACTTTTGACATACATATCAATGTTCGATCAAGCTGATTTTTTGCGTGGATAAATTATTTTATAGACCCTACAATAATAATAGTTCAGATTATTGCAATGTATGCTCAGTGGGATCCAAAAAAGCCGGTGGCGCAAACCCCATGGCCACATTCGTAAATAAGTTTATATCAAAAAAAAGAAGAAGTAAATATTGGTTTATATGTATACTTTTCTTTTTTTTGGTCTTTGGTTTATACTATTTACACTTGGCTGTGGTAATTTTACAGGGAAACTAAAGCCAAGAGCTAATGGTGTGGAATTCAAAGATGCAGAAGGACACACAAAGCATACCTCATAATGGGCTCCACGAACGAAATCATCTTGTCGGCAGGAGCACTTGGAAGCCCACAGCTACTGATGCTAAGTGGTATTGGGCCAAGACCACATCTTTTGGCCCACGGAATCGACGTGGTATTGGACCAGCCCATGGTTGGTCAAGGAATGTCTGACAATCCAAATAATGTGGTACTCATTCCCTCCCCTCGGCCCGTTGAAGTCTCTCTCGCTGAAGTCGTGGGCATTACCAGGTTCGAGAGCTATATAGAGGCTTTAAGCGGTTCCTTGTTGAATCTTGTTGGGGCCTTCGGCCTCGGGGAATTCTTCGAATCGTTGGCAAATCAGGTTTGTTGTTGTTCTTTGACCCAATACTAGGCCCATGATTTTGTTGTTCTTAGACCCAAGACTAGGCCCAAATCATGGTGGCTCTGCCTTAGACCCAAAACTACTTTGATTCAGCTCGTTTCAATTTATTGAACTCCATTCTTTTGTGTCTTTCAATAGCTATGTATTATAGAACAAATTGAAATGTATCAAATAAGATTCATATTACATATTTTTAAAGATCCACAATAAAATATATAGGCAATAGATAGAAAAGAGATAAAAATGAATAATGGACAAGCAAAATGGACGAAGAGAGTATCATCCTAACACCATAATGATATATCGACATTATTGAAGTTACATAAACTCATGGCGGATGAATTTATACACATTTCCCATTATGATCTCCATTTTAACAGCTTCTGCTTGAATTGTAATCCTAATTTGTTTGTTCATTTTTTTATATTTCGGTCAATTTTTAATTGCTGATGCCTTTTCTCATAGATTTTAAAAATATGCAATATGGATCTTATTTGATAGTTCTCGATTTTTAATTTTTAAAATCATGAAAATGTTATAGACTGAGAGATATGTAACAATTAGCAAATGAAACAAATATCGAAAATGGACAAACAAATTGGGACCGGTAGAGTAATTTGTAAGCCTTATAGATTTAACCTTTTTCACATTTTTGCAGACAGCCCAGAACTTCACACAGCTTCCAAAGGAACTCAACCCACTTTTGAACCCGAATATCCAAGTCGGGATCATCGTAAAAAAGATTGTGGGTCCACTATCAACCGGGCACCTGGAACTCCAAACCCGGGATCCGAACGATAACCCTCAAGTCACATTCAACTAATTCCAGCATCCACTAGACCTCGAGAGGTGTGTCAAAGGCACGAAAACCGTAATTGAGGTCTTAGAATCGAAGCCTCTTTCAAGTTTTCAGTACCCTACCTTGTCTGTACAAGCAATCCTTCGTCTGATGCTCAGCTTACCGTTGAACGCGCGGCCGCGACATCCCGGTGTCGCGTTTTCTCTGGAACAGTATTGTATGGATACTGTGGTGACCATTTGGCATTACCATGGAGGGTGTCAAGTGGGTCGGGTCGTGGATCATGACTATAAGGTGCTTGGGGCGGACGGGTTGCGGGTTATTGATGGGTCGACATTTTATGACTCCCCCGGAGCGAATCCTCAAGCTACTGTCATGATGCTTGGAAGGTAATCACAATTTGCTTTTCTTTGAAAAGATACATACAGAATGATGTGAAGGTTGTATTATAGAAATTGCAACACACAATTATGTATGAAATTTTCTTCACAATATCTGTCTGCATAATGTGCCCTTATTATTGTCATCGTATTTGTGGAGGTTTTAATCTTGAATTTTTTGTGCAGGTATATGGGACAAAAAATTCTGCAGGAGAGGTTTTCAAATGGGATAAAGTAGAAAATTATAGTACTGGTCCTTTTTCTAGTAGTAAAAGATTATGTACGTCTGTAAATTCTATTTGCGACGTCTGGAAAATAAGGAGGTCCATAGTCAAGGTCGGCCTAGATGTTTGGATTGCACAGTTTGACGACTAATTAGATTTTGTTATCCTACTTTTATATGTAAAAAATATTGGCATAAAGTTTCGTCGGGTCTTATAATCTATAATACATGTTACGTTTCGGATTGTACAGTATGATGTATTTACCATTTATTAGATTGTAAACTCTGATAGGCATGTTTCACCAGTACGCTAGTGCTACAAAGAGCACTCAAGAGTTAGAGGAGCTACTACCTTGTTGTTGTTATTAAAATGGCACGCACTGCCAAGGTTTGAACTCGGATCACGCCTACAAGCACATCTGCTTACCATGTTAGGGACAGTCATCGACCGTGCTAAGTTTCGGTATGAAATTGTAAATAAAATGAGAGTGGAAATGTAGTTGCACCAGTACCACTCCAGTGCAACGATAGTGCAGCAGCTTCTCTAACACTCGACATACCCTTTTACCGGTAGCAGACTGGTTAGATATTGAAATCAGATTCTACAATCATAGATGCTAGGCTACTCTAGAGCTTTCATGTACCTAATGTTTCGTTCGACGAATATGCAAAATGGGCGATGCATTATGTAGTGGGCAAGTTCAATAGGCAAATAAAATTAATGTGCCTTTACCGCTTTGAATTCCTACATACTTCTAATGTGGCAGTTATTGGCAGTTCGTTTCACTTCCAATGCAGAAGTTATCTATGAACAGTTCCTCTATTTCCAATGAGGAATTTATGGGTAATGCAGAGTTAATCTAGATGTTCCCCATTTACAAAATGCCTAATTGTTTCATCATCTACACTAATAGATAAATGTACCCAATTACTGGTTAACATTCAACACCAATTTCCTCTTCAAACTAGCGCAAAATGGCTGACCTTACCAATACCCAAAACGCCTCTGAAAGCATGGATCTTAATGGTCATACCCTTTCCCAAACTGTAAGCCCCACTTCAACCATTGCTGGTGTAGTTCGAAGTGATCGCTCTTACATTGTGACTCCAATGGAAGAAAATACCTCAATCAATCCATGGGATCCTCCTACTTCTGTCCCAGAGCCATCATTGTGGGGTTTACCTTCCAAAATAGTAGCGGTCAAGATGGATGACCCTACTGGTGTTAAAGGTTGGAGCCACAACCGCTCATTAGCTATGAGGAGGTATTTTGTTCCCTACATTAGAGATAATACAAACATGGCTCTTCTTGACAACCTTATTGGCTCTTGTCTTACTCCACATTTTTTTAAGGTGGAAGAGTCAGAGAAATCAGGCTTTGCTGGTTATGTTGAGCTAAAAAAGAGAGCTACGAAGCAATACATATATTGGTTAAATGAGGTTCGAAGGCCTCATTTTGAAAAATTTGTTAATCCTATTTCTCCTCCCTTTCGGGCCCTTCCAGAAAATCCTGATTGGTTTGAAGAGTTGAAAAATATTAGGTTTGATCCCACTGCTCTCATGCTGACTATTCGTCTACCATTTTCCCTCATTCTGATGCCACCAAAGCCAAAGAAGTTTTGGCTGCCTTTGCCTTTTTAGATATAGGGATTTTGGAAGAAGATATCCCTTATAAAAACTTCTTATGGGCATGTGAAACTCTGAAGTTTGCTACCTCTGAAGAAATCAGTTCTTTCATCCAATCATTTCAGACTCAAATTCCACTTATTCGAACTTGGATGAAAACTAACAATGCTGCTTTTGGGTTTAACCAAGACCTCCATGACTATGAATTTGTGCATGCACAGGTCACTAAGCTTCACAACAAGATGGAAGATTTGAAAGGAAGTTCCTTCGAAGTCCCAATTGGGGCTTCAAAACAGCTTTGAAAGGAACTCAAGAGACGCATGAAGAGAAACTCTTTCAAATTGGCTAAGTTCCAAATCAAAGCCAAAATTTTGGTTCTGAAAATCAAGCCCCTGATAGAGAAAAAACTTAAATTGGATGTAGAGAACAAGGTCAGGATGATGGAGAGGCAATTCTTTACCTTTACTTGGGAAAGGTTTCATGCCTTGGTGACTTGGAGCTTTCCCCACTACTTTCAAATCATTCAAGCCCCTGTTACTGCCCCTGTACCAGTAGTTGCTTAGTTTCTCTTCAATGTAATAGGACGCCTGTACTAATATTTCTTTTGTTGAATGCAAAGTCAGTTTCTTTGTGGTTTGTCTTGTACTTTATTATGATTTTCAAAGCATTTTAATACTTCAAACCAATTCAATTTTGAAACAAAACCAAACATTGAACAAAGAAGAATTAATTTGTTAGAGAAAACCAATAAAATGGAAGTAAAATATGTGACAGTCTTAAAATGAGTTATTGAATATTACTTTTGTCAATTCATTTAGCTTTTTGCAAACAAAAAAAATTAAATTAAATTTCAAATTTTATCAATTAATTTACTTTTTAGGTCTATACTTCCCGGATGATATTAATCCCGTTATTAATAGTTATTAATCCCGTTAATTCTAGTAATAGTTATTAATAGAATTTATCTGTTGATTTTGTTATTAATAGTTATTATTAATCCCGTTATTAATAGTCATTGTTATTGTTATTATTATTAACACAAATAGTGCAACGATAAATTGCGTTTTTTGAAAAATTAAACTGGCACGCAATGCTAGGGTTTGAACTCGCATCGTCATGCCTACAAACGCATCTCCTTACCATGTTAGGGACAGTCATTGACCATGCTAAGTTTTGGTACGAAATTATATATAAAATGAGAGTGGAAATGTAGTTGTACCCGTACCGCTCCAGTGCTACGACAGTGCAGTAGCTTCTTTAACACCCGACATACCCTTTGTACCGGTAGCAGACTGGTTAAATATTGAAATCAGATTCTACAATCATAGATACTTGGCTACTCTAGATCTTTCATGTACCTAATGTTGCGTACGTCGAATATGCAAAATGGGAGATGCATTATGTAGTGCCTATATCATAAATTTCATGTCATCCTTTTGATTGGACTATGAGTTCCAATTGGGGCTTTTTGTATATGATCATTATGATGGCCTCCTTCAATTTCGATTATTGGATTATGGATAGGTTAGGTATTCAGAAACTTGATGATGGGATTTGGGCTTGTGAACGTAGTGTAGAAAATTCATATATTTGAACAATTTTGAAGATGAAACTATATATAGTATGCGTATATTAACATATGGAATTTTATATGGTATTCATATTTTGATATATTAGTTCTTCAGGCCCAGGCCAACGTACGGTGCAGATTTTATAATCCAATAGGAATTGTACTGGTCTGATACTAGTATTATTCGAAACTGGTTAATACGATGGGATTGGGTTTGGTCAAATTGTAAAATCTGATTATGTTGCATGTTACAGATTGTATAATCTGATAGTTTTGTTTTGTTATGGTGACTTTACTTTTTTATACTACTAACTACGCCAATTCTCTCGTATGCCTAACATTTTGTGTATGATATGTATATGATAGAAAACTAAAAAAAATCGAAATTATGATTTAGGCCTAAATCTTTTGTTATATATTGTTTTTTCATTTTTTGTTTTTTTGGCCAATTGGTAATGTCAATAAAGACAAGGAAGACGTTTTTTTTCACCTTTTCGATTCTATTCGAGAAATTATGTCGAAATGACTTCTTAGCTAAAACTCAATAAAAACACCTTACTTGTAGTTTATATGTAGCCTCTTTGACTCTTTGACAAATAATTAAATAGTCAAAATTAAAAGTAGTCATTGATAGGGGAATTTTGTGGATATCATCAAGCTGGAGATAAGATGAGATGGCTTATTAAAAGACATGGATATTATTGGCCTTGAATCAGAAAAGATTGTAGGAGTATTGATTATGCAAAAGGTTGCCAAAAGTGTAAAAAACATGCACCTATTCAAAGGATTCCAGCCCATCAATTGCAATCGATAATAAAACATTGGCCTCTTCCTTTAGAGGTTGGGCAATTGATATGATAGGGGAATTAATCCACGTACAGTCCTCATTACAACATAAATATATTGTAGTGCCAACAGATTATTTCACCAAATGAACAGAAGCAATACCCTTGAAAGGGATTTCTCAGAAACATGCATGTAATCAATTTTCTGGAAAAATATATTTTATGTCGATTTGGTGTTCCACAAACAATTACAGTTTGATCAAGATTCAGTTTTTAATGGAAGAGATGTTGTGAATTATGCCAATAAATATGGTATTAAGATTCTGAATTCATCTCCTTATTAATTATGCCCAAGCAAATGGTTTGAATCGACAAATAGAATTATTAAAAATACTTTGTCAAAAATTATTGAATACAATCCTAAAGAGTGGCATGATTTATTACCAAGAGCCGTTTGGGCTTATCGATCTTCGATAAAGATAGTATTCAAGCAACTCCTTTTGAATTAGTTTATGGACATGCAACTGTTCTTCCTGTTGAAGTAAATATTCAATCTCAACGAGTTGGTAGACATTATAGTCCATTTGATTTAAATTTTGAAGAGGCTATGTTTGGATAATTTGGAAGAATCCAGATTAGATGCCCTAAATCATATTATAACCCAGAAGAAGATAGAACGACTTTATAATGGAAAGGTTCGAGAAGAATCATTTGCAGTTGGTGATTTAGTTTGGAAATTATTATAGCTACTCGTATTCTAAAAATCGCAAAAAGGGGTGATTACCATCTTGAATCGATAGATGGTATAAAACATGATCGAATTCGAATTATTGATGGAAAATATTTGAAGAAATATTTTCCATCAGTTTGGGAAAGTATCAACATATAAGATAGAGGGAGAGAGATAACAACGATAAGCCATTCTCATTAATTCCATAGTGCCCTTAAAAGGGCCATGACATGCATAGATTCAAATAAAAAATAATAATAAGCCTTGTAAGGCCTTTTAAATTTTTTTTAATGCCCATAAAGCCCAAAATAAAGATTATTTTAAACAATCCTCACAGTCCCATGAAGAATCCTTTAGTTGGATCCATCACCAAAGGGACGTTTGGGCTTACGGGCACTGGGACCAGCCTTCTCCTTAAAGCTCCCTAGACGAGAAGAGTCCTCCAACATCTCAACTCTCATTGTCAGAGCTTCCACCAGATTGCAGATAGAGAGCATCTCCGCCCGTATGTTAGACCTTATAAAGGCCAGAAGGTGCATGCAGCGGTCAGCAATGGCTTCGATCTGTTCATCAGTGAAGGGAGGAGTGGGGTTGTCTTTGTTCTCTGCCATTTTCTTTGATTGTAGAAAATAAACAACTAAGAGCAGTTATTTATAGGCAGCCGTGAGGAAACTGAATCGTTTTATCTCCCACGATTCACCATCAGGAATGTTAATGGACAGTTGAAAACTGGCCTCGTTAACTGATTCACGTTTAATTTTGAATTAGTACTGCCAGTTGGAAGGTTAGATTTAGCTATTCCCTAGAAGTACACATTCATGCATTTAAAAGATGATGAATGAAGCACAAAAGAATTGACATTCAAAATGTTAATACATAATATACTAAAATATAGAGCCTTTTGAATAGGTTGATGATTTGAGACTATGTTAAAATATAATCCGGATAACAACTCCTTTCAAGGTTAGTAAGTTTATCTAAGTTGCACACTGAAGCCTTTAAACAACAAGGCTGATGAGTAAAAAAATAAATATTACAATAAACAAAAAGTCAGATGTTTTGGTAATGATCAAATAGTAGACCTAAATGTATTCCATTAGGTTTCCAATTCTTTGACAACAAATTGATGTTGCTGGGGAATTTTATCCGGTATTCATATTTTTGTATATCAAAATTAGTACTTCAGGCTCGGGCCAAAGTGTGGTGCAGATTTTATAATCCAATAGGAACTATACTGATACTGGTATTATTCGAACTGGTTAATATGATGGCTTTGTCAAATTGTAAAATCTGATTATGTTGCCATGATACAGATTTTATAACCTGATTGTTTTGTTGTGGTTACTACTAATTTTATACTACTAACTACTCCAATTCTCTCATATGCCTAACATTTTGTGTATCTGTAAATGTTCTACGGCAATGTATTGAGCCCTCAAAAGTCTCCAAACCCCGAATCCTAAATTCTTAGATTTTTGGCTTTTTAAATCTATTTTTTTTTTTGGATAAATTTTTAAAGGGAGAGGAGTCTTTTGGTATGCATCAATTTTTGAGGCTGACTTACTTTTTTTTTTATACCCAAATTGTCCTTTTAACTGCCGCCCAATTACCCCCTTGCTACACGCAGTCTCCCCAAATTGACGTGCACATGCATCTCGTGTGCCCGAGCCACAGATTTTAGAAATTATGGAAGAAAGAACGTGGGGAGAGGGGAACAACTAGTGGAAAAAAAAAACCAACTTCTCCTAACAAACCCAATCCTAGCTCACAGGTGTCCCACGACCATATCTCTTCCTTTGCAAATGAAAAAGAACTACTGCCCCTTCTCCACCTCCCACGTCTCCGATTCCTTTGCAAATGAAAAAGAACTACTGCCACCTCTCCACCTCCCATGTCTCCCATTCCTTAATTTTTCTAAATCTTTTTTGAGAATTGTCCAGTAAGTTCTGTTTTTATACATTGGTTTTTTTAAATTGGTGATTAATTAAGAGCCTAAAAATGCATAGGTTTGTTGGATTGAACTAAAGGGAAGGTGATATGGAGAAACCATTGCCAATACAACATGAAGAGGAGAAGCAGGAAAAACATCAGCGAAAGGTAATGACAGAGATTCTTATTATAAAAAATAAAAAATAAAAAATAAATACAAAGCTTTTCATATATAATGATATAGTGAAGCGAAGCCTGAATTTGATGCATGAACCATAACTTTACTGCATTTGGAGTTTATAGCTATCCATTATGTAAATATATCATTGTTCTTCAGGTGTTCATAGTGCTTCAACACTTTCTATGCATATGAGACTGTCATCATAACTCCTATTCAGAATTCGTAATTGTCGGACCAAGAGTTGTTTCTTTAATGTTATCATATATTTTGAATTATTTTTTCAAATTTACTGCTCATGTTTTCGTCGATCATTTATTTACTAATTGATATTACCACCAGGATACCAGAAATTGTGTTTAATGTTCAATGTTACCATTATCTTATTCTAGATGTATATATTATGCACTTATGATTTTGATCTACATGCTACATATTACGCCATGTACATATATGGAAAGTGCATGTTGATCTCGCCCGTGCATAGCACGGGTACAACACTAGTGATATGTAGTGCAGACAACTAAAAAAAAAATTAGTAAATTTTGATTTAAGCCTAAATCTTTTTAGGGGTATGTTTGGTGGACTTCTACCTTGCACGAATTTTTTTTCACACCGGGGAGATTTGGGATGGGATATTATGCTGTACATGGCGATCGAAATGTTCTATCTTTCTTTTACGTGTGTAATGGATTAGTTCAGAACTACCAAATGAAGTCTGTCTTCTTTTGATTAACGAGTGATTAGACAATAAATAAAGGGTAAAAATCACTTAGACCCCTTCATCTATCACTCTTCTACACATACACCCCCTCATCTTTAAAACCCATCAAGCACACCCCCCCTCATCTTTCAACCTATGTGAAATGCCAAACGGCGTCAAAACGAACATGTGTTCTGACCATAATACCCCTTCGTATACAAGGGTTGGGGAGTTAGGGTTTTTACGTTTGCAGCCCCAAAGTACGATCCCTTCTATTATCTCCTCTCTCTCTCTCACTCTCTCTCTCTCTCTCTCTCTACGATGAACAAAAGAAAACCCTAAGTTCGATCGATCTGACCTGTAAAAATTGGTCGATTTCAAGGACAATGTTGCATTTCTAAGAAGAAGAACTTAAAAACCCAGCTGCAAATTCTAGAAATACGATTGGGTACATGTCCGATTTCGAAGCAAATACGACTCTGATTTTGAAGCAAATACGGTACATTTACAAACCCTAATAAACCTTACATCTGTATATCATGCTTCGTTTGTAAAGGATTGAACATTTTTTAGGGTTTTTATTTGTTACAGACGAAGAACACAAGTTTCCAAAGAAATGGGTTTATGAATCTGTATGTGTGTGTATATATATAGATAGTGGTGCCCTAAACGCTGGTGATTTTTTGAAACCTAAAGCTCGTCCCTAGATGGTGGTCCTTTGCGACTATTTTAGTAACCCTAAAGATGCTTTCTTGCTTATAATACTCATTGTACCCTTCATTCTTTAACCCTAAAAAATGCTTATGTTTAGACAATGGTCCCCCTCTGTCACTATGGTTTCCTAATTCTTGTTCCCCCTCTCTGACTTACTTATGGTTATTTGTTTTTGTGTGTTATTTTTGTCATTGTCCTGCAGTGTTGTGGATATGGGTGACCAAAAGTAGGAACCAAAAGTATTACTTTGGTCCCCCTTTTAAATTCCACACACTGTTAATGCATTATTGAACATAGTTATAATTATTTGTTGGACCCTTGTTTGTTTTGGATATTTTTGCAGTTTGTCAATATGGGTGACAGAGTTATGATTCTATTGATTCATGTAAGGGGTAGGTTAGTCGTGGAGGGACCACAAGTGTCTTATGAGGGTGGTGTAGTGGCCACAACTAAAGTGCTTGACATTGACAGCTACCGTTACTGTGACTTCGTTGAAAACTTGGATGGGATAGAATGTTCCAGACAAAGTAAAGTGTATTTCAAGCTTCCACAAGTCACCCCAACTAATCACATTATCAGTGAGTTACAATGTGAGACAAATCTTAGGGAAATGTTTACAATGTATGAGATTGGTAGTCAAATCATACTTTATGTGGATGACCCTTTTGATTTGGAGGATGATAGTGAGAGTGAGAGAGAGGGAGGGGCAGAAGAACCAGAAGATGAAGTGGAAGAAGAACCAGATATGGGGGATGATAGTGAGAGTGAGAGAGAGGGAGGGGCAGAAGAACCAGAAGATGAAGGGGAAGAAGAACCAGATATGGGTGTCAAATTATGACTCTATTGATTCATGTAAGGGGTAGGTTAGTTGTGGAGGGACCACAAGTGTCTTATGAGGGTGGGGAAGTGGCCACATCTATAGTGCTAGACATTGACAGATACCATTACGATGACTTAGTTGAAACATTGGGTGGGTTACAATGTTCCCAACAAAGTAAAGTCTATTTCAAGCTTCCACAAGCCACCCCAACTAATCACATTAGCAGTGAGCTACAATGTCAGACAAATGTTAGGGAAATGTTTACAATGTATGAGATTGGTAGTGAAATCAATGTTTATGTGGATGTCCCTTTTGATTTTGAGGATGATAGTGAAAGTGAGAGAGAGGGAGTGGCAGAAGAATTAGAAGAGGAATGGGAAGAAGAACCAGATAATGGAGGGGAAGAACCCCATGATGGAGGGGCAGAAGAAACAGATGGTGACGGGGAAGTGGATGCAGATGTAAGTGACCCTGATTACAGTGGAAGTGGGAGTGAGACGGATAAGACAAGCGGTTTGGATGATTCATCTGATGATGACATGGATGAGGATGGCTATCAACCCAGGAATGATGAGGTTGGCAATCAACCTCGGAATGATGAGGGTAGGAATGAACCTAGGCAGAAGGTAAACTTATATCATCAAATTGTTTCAATTCATTTCATCAATTTGTTTCAATTCATATTGTTAACTGATAACCACTTTGTCTATTCATTTGTAGGGGTTGATAAACTCATTTGACAGACTTCTACCCAACGTGGAGCACAGGTATTGTATGAGGCATCTCTATGACAATTTTCAGAAGACTTATAAGGGTAAGGAGTACAAAGACTTGATGTGGGGAGCTGCTTCAGCATATACCAACCAGGTATCCTTTGAGAAGATGGCACATATAAGGAGTTTGAGTGAAGAAGCCCATCAATGGCTTGTGGACCAAGAACCTGAACATTGGGCAAGTGCAACAGGATGGTCAACAATTGCAGAAAGGGTTTGGACAGAGAACAACTACACCTCCTGGCACACAAGGGTCCTCCAATTAAAGTCCAAGTGACATTGAATTGGGATAGCAAGTGTAGGTTTGATGAAACTGAAACTTTTGTTATGAAATGTAATTAATGGATTTTGAACTACCAGTACTCTGGATTGAGAATAATGACTAGGAATCTGGCCTTTTTGATGTTTGCTGTTGGCTGTAGTATTAGAAACGAAGTATCTGGCCTTTTTGATTCCATTCTGAAATGTAATGTAATGCCGTTCTGAATTGTGAATTCTGGGTTAGACAGTAGTGAATTCTGGGTTTGAATTATGAATTTTGGAATTGTGAATTTTGTGTTATGTGATTTTCAAATGTTGAAGTCTGAATTTTGCTGAAGTCTGATACACATCAGTAGCATTGAAATGAGAGTGTCATTACATTGTAGTTTGAAACTCAACATTACATTGCATTTTGAAACTCAAAAAGGCCTGAACTATGGCAGATATTTCATGTTCCTTGTGTTAGGAACATTTACAAAGTCTTTACCCAACCACACAACAATGAATACAACTAAAAAACAACAAAACTTTTTCTGGTAGCCCAACACTTTTGCTTCAGCTTGTTTGTATTTTTTTCTCAGCTTCTCATTCTTTCTGACCAGTGCTTCATTCTCTCTTTTGAGCACTTGATTTTTTGCTTGTAGTAATTCTTTCTCCATGTCGTTTTCGGGATCAAGCCAAAGGAAGAACCCACATGCAGTGGGTTGCTACAGGGAAAATAAAATAAAAATGCTTACCATTATAGGAAACCATGGAAGTTTTTAAGGGTTTTGAAATTGAAAAGGAAAAAAAAATTTATGCACGAATTTACCTTATAGTTTATGCAACCAAAAAATCTTCTTCCCCGATTTGGGTCTTGGTTTGAAGCTCTTAGGGGGGCTGGTACCCCACATCCACAAAATGGGCCTTGATATTTAGTGGAGGAAGATGATGACATTTGTGGGGACTGAGAAATAGATTAGAAGAAGAAGAAGAAGAAGAAGAAGAAGAAGAAGAAGAAGAAGAAGAAGAATGCCTCGTGATGGGGGACAGATGACGAGGAGAGAGAGATGCAACTGATGGGAGGGATAGGAGAGAGAGGAGGGAGGTTTTCGTTTTTCCTGATGAGAGGAGATAAGAGATCCTTATAAGGGGAGGAGTGGAGGAGGAAATGTACGAGGGGCAAAAATGGGTTAAAATTTTAGGTTTGGATGGAAATTTCAAAGATTGGTAAAAAGTTGGATGGAGTAGTAACGGAAGGGGTCTACGTGATATGGGTTGCAAGATGAGAGGGTGTATGTGTGGAAAAGTGATAGTTGAAGGGGTCTAAGTGATTTTTACCCAATAAATAACTTATTTACAATAATTTACATGTGCCGATGCAGGGCCCTTCCTAAAACCGATGCACATAACATTGCTCACAATCATTCAAACAGCAAACACAACAATGCAAACGGTCTTGATCGCTAAGGTTCTGCTGCAGTCGTGTGAATACAGTACATTACACTAAACCGCAACACATTAGTTCATACTCCCTCTGTCCCTTTTTATGTGATTCCTTTGGAATCGTGTAATTTGTGGAAATCTATACACGGAACGAATAGAAGTGGTTGTAATTGAGAAAATGAGAAGCATCAATAATGTTTTTTGAGTAAATCTTGTCGAATTATATAATTTGAAAAACATATCACATGTCAAATTATATTATTCGAAATATATTTATAACGTCGGATTCTAACATATGATGTATTTATCATTTCTCATGTTTTAGAATTCGATAGTAATGTTTCACCAAAGCACTACTGGTACAACGGGTATTCAGGAGTTAGGGTCTGCATATTTTTTTGTTCTGAGCAGACCAATTTTGGAAAAATTAAAACAAAAAAAATAAAAGAAAAGGCAACCCTTGTTATACTGTGGTGCTTGCAAAATCCCCTTTGTTAGGGTTGATTTTACAAAATCAAGAAATCATTAGCCAAGTTTTGGTACGAAATTGTATATCAAATGAGCTACTTAGTATTTTATGGGATTTTCGTTTAATCAAATGGGAAACCAAGGCTATTAAATCAACACCACCAACAAATCAACATCCTTGATTATTTAAATTTAACCATTTAATGAGGTCAGTTACTTATATAATTTTCGAACCAACATATAACACCAAGTTTTGCCCCCAAATAATAACCATGGGTACATTTAGAATATATTTAGATATGCACTTAGGAGTTGTACCGCACATTTAAATTTACACCGTACATTTTAGGCACTTTGCAGTTTGGACCATACATTTAGACAGTTTAGAGTGTAGACCATACATTTTAGATGCACTTAGAAATTAAAGTATACATTTAAATTTACACCGTACATTTAGACACATTGGTGTTTCGATTGTACATTTAAATTTAGATATGTCTTTAGGAATTAGATCTTATATTAGAACTTAGACCATATTTTTAGGCACTTTCGAGTGTACATTTACGCATTTTGGCGTTTGGACATTAGTCAGTTTTCAGTTTGGACCGTACATTTTAGAGATATGCACTTAGAAGTTATAGCATAAATTCACAATTTAATCCGTACAGTGTATTTTAAAATTAAATTATCATTTATAACATAGCTACTGATATTATGAATTAATAGAATTTAAAGTTATAAAATTAAGGGTTTAAAGTTATAATTGGTAATGATTTATTTTGTGAAATTTTTTTGGTGCTAATTTGAAATTACAATTATTATTATTGTACAATTAATATATAGTTGAAATTTACCTTCTGCAAAGTGTCTATATTACAAATATATGACCTAAAATAACATGTTTGTAATTTATGTTCTGTTTGTAACTTTTTATACTAAATTCCATTTTAAACGGCTGGACTAATGAGGCTACTTGGATTGACTATACTACGTTTCACTACATTAGCAGCTTTCATTTCTGTTATTTTTCTGTTATTCTTGTATTCTGTTAATTCGAATTACGTGGTTCCAATTACATTCTTCTTCGAATTAGGTTGCTCATATTGGAACCCTAGTTTTTTCAAGCTTTAGAGTTTCTAAATTGGGGATCTCTATGTGTGAGAGAGAGAGAGAGAGAGAGAGAGAGAGAGAGAGAGAGAGAGAGAGAGAGAGAAACCTTCGGTGGGTCTAGTTCGAATAGAGAGAAGCTGCTGCTGGACGTCTGTTTCAGAGCCCCCGATCTGAACTTTCCAACAATTTCAGGGGAAAGTTGGCGTTGGTAATAATCATCTGTTTCAGCGCGTTCAGTGGCGGTGGTGTTTACCGGAGGTGGAGAGGGAGGCTTGTGGTGGTCGCCAGACCTGGTTGTGGTGGTAAGCTTGCCCTTCTCTCTCTCTCTCTCTCTCTCTCTGGTTCGAAGAGAGGGAATCCGAATTTTTTTTTTGAATTTTTCCAAAAAATTTAGGGGAATTCCCGGGAAATTTGGGAGGGGCTGTTCTCCTTTTGGAGGGATTACCTTCCTATTTGTTCAAATTTAGGAAATTATCCTGTGTAACGTTTCGCGCGAGACGAATAGAATAAAGTGTTAAAAGTGGACCCCGAGGCCCGTGTGACATTTTTTTCGACGATCGGAACTTTCAATATTTCAAATATGTTGGATTAGATCTCAACTTGCAATAATGAAGTCTATATCATTTCGATTATAGGCTGATCATGCAAAAAATTAACTTACTTACATTGATTTGCGCATCCTGATAAAGGGCTTCCGTAAGCGATCGTTGTTATTATGTTGTGATTGTATGACTACAGTGCATTAGACTAATGCACAACACCTTAGTCCATATACAGTGAGATTGAACGTTTAGAGTTTAAAGGGAGTTATCGAGAAAAGATTTCCAATGATCGATCCAACTGTTCAGATTGCACATCCTATCGATTATATAATTGTCGCAAAAAAAGGTGACAATCGGATGTCGAAAATCACTTCATCGGAACACATTCTGTCACACCCTCATTTTTAATAATCAAAATTCATATAAAATCCATGTAGGATTGATCAAAGTCATACCTATATTCGTTAAAAGTCAAAATCAAATATCTAGTTACAGATCAAGTTCCATGTGTCTCTAGCCAACGGATACCCATACCCAAGTATATAAGTACCAAAAGGGGTTTATTTATTACATATCTTGATATTGACAAAAGATTTAAGAAAATTTGAAGTTTACAGAGTCGTCTACCAAAATACATTGAGTATCAAAATGATAAAAATAACTCCATGACTCGTGTATGCTTCAAACCATGCATTCACACTCCAAGCATCCGTGTCATGCTCCGTGATGGGTACCTGAAAATTGATAGGTTGAGCTACACTAGCCCAGTAGGAAACCATTCTACAAACGCTAAGTGTATAAAGTATGATATGCGCACATGACGTTGGATACCAAAAATAATTTAAGCAAGATATAGCATGGATGACTAAAACAAGTGATAAATGATCATAAAGTACCCATGTGTCCAATGAAATACATTAATGTCCAAAAATATCCAAGTGTCCAACTAGATCATTTGTCAACCCGTATATCACCACAAACTTGTTATGTATCCACAATTAACTATCTCCACCATCAACACTATGATTCTCATTAACCCATCATGGTTAAGCTTGAGGATGTTGAAATCCCCTTCTGAGTCTTTTGGGCCTCGTGGAACCCATGTCCGAGTCTTATGGGCCTCGTGGAACCCTTGTCCCAGTCTTATGGGCCTCGTGGAACCCTTCCTAGCGACTCACCGAGTGGTGGTCCTAGTGGATCAACTTACATTTCGCTCAAAACGCCAAGTATTTCACGTGTCCGAATAATAAACACCACTCATTTCCCTTTTATGTAATGTACGTCACCAATTTCTACAAAGTTTATACGTATCAAACGTAAGTTGAAAAATCAAGGAAAAATAACCAATCATACAAAGATAGGCTAGGAAGGGGTTTTTCGGTCATTAACAAAGTGTACGATGTGGATATATCAAGTATGGAACCACTCAAGTCAATTGGAAACCAAAGGAGAATTTTCTAAAATTTTTGAGAATGGTATGGATACCTCCCAAGAGTGGTATGGATACCAATGCACAACCAGCGAACAGAATGTTTAGTATCCATACCTCACGAAGTTGGTATGGATACCAAAGGCTACAAACAGTTTTTAAGAAATGTATGGATACCCTCGAAATTGGTATGGATACAAATGCACATCCTGCGAACAGACAGATTGGTATCCATACCTCACGAAATTGGTATGGATACCAAAGGCTCCGAAAATGAAATTTTTGACAGCTTTTGTGGAGTGGGTAAAACCTGATTATCCTACTTCTAGGCATAGCACGTGCTTATGACAGTCACCGCAAGAGGGGTGGGCAGCTCGGCTCCACGTACAGAAGTCCTAAGCCCTGTGCCGAGCTGTACTGACCACGAATAAGGTCAGAATAACTAAGTATACTAAATAAATCAGAATGCACTAGCTCGGCGTGAGGCATCGAGGACGCCCCTGGCATAGCCGAGCTAGGGAGGCTACGAATATAGCTTTAACATCATTCTGGAATACATGGACTCAGCTCGGTGTGAGTAGCTAAGTTATGTACGTGTCATGCTGAGCTATGTGGAAGCACGGCACTGCCATGAATAAGGCGGTGAGACATTCCAGAATATTCTGCAGCGGCTCCTTATGAGATAAGGAGTAGTCCCGTAAAGTTGGGGACTGAAATGGGAAGTCCTAGTAAGATTAAGAATATACCCCATGTAGGAAGAAATCCTATATGGAAAGGAAGTCTACAGTATTTGGAAGCATATGCCTAATAGGAAAGTCCTATTAGGAAAAGGATTCCTAAAGAAAATAGGAAACAAGGGGCACGGGATGCCTAAATTGATGGGCGTTTACACCTATAAATACAAGGCAATAACCATGATAAAAGGTACGCTGTGAAACCTATTTTCATACGCATTGTGATTTGAGCACTTAAAGTACGTGGTACTAACTTAGGCATCGGAGGGCCTTTGCCAACGAGTGGCAAAGGTGCTCTGACCCTTTCTCTGTTTTGCAGATTTAGGGTCGTCTCAAGGAAGCACGTGATCCAGGGTTACGTGGATTTATCCCCGTACAATTGGCGCCGTCTGTGGGAAATAGAAAAAACAAAAAGCTCGATCCCTCTCAACAGAGATCAACGATGGTGCTTTCAGAACCACTTCTGTGCACCCCACGACGAAGGGACGCAGAAGATGACGGTACCACGCTTGTGTATACTACGAGAAAGAGCACAAGGGTGGACAAAACTCCTCTGGTACTAAGAGCACCACAGAAAAAGCCAGCAACAAAGAGGTTCGACATAGGGAATATCCCTGAGATTCCAAAATTCAAGGATACACGCCTAATACGCCATGGTTCTCCAAGGGTAGGACACTCAAAGACACCACCAAGAGGTGGGGCGGCCTCCACCCGACGTGAACGGGGAAGGAGCCCCCCAAGGAGGGATGGTCACAGGCACACAAGGAATCGAGAGAGGGAAAATAGCCTTGACAGAAAAGAACAAGAGGCAGAGGAATTGGCCCGTGAAGTCACTCGACGGGAATGAGAGATTCAGGACCTGAAAAAGCAGCTTCGAGAGAAAGAAAAAGACCTACGCTCGCGGACGAGATCTGTGCACCACGAGCAAGAGAAGAGAAGTCGCCATCATGACAACGTCTCCACTGACCGAGTAGCCTCTCCACGAAAAAGGAGAGATAGGAGTGTTTCTGTTGAGACAACAGAAAAGAGGAAGCATGCTAGGGACAGATACGAGAGATCTGGATCCAATGAGCACATTCCCGAGCAGCACGCAAGAAGGAGGGATGCCGGCCGAGCTGATCAAGGTCCTAGAACTGCACGAGAAGTAGCTAAAGAGGCCCTAGGCCAGATCTCTAAATCACCATTGGCCCACTGGATCCGCTCGGAGAAGACGCCGAGCAGAGTGAAACATTCAGCGTTCATCCCTTACGAAACCAGCACGGATCCCGTGGCCCACATTCAGCATTACCAACAGGCCATGTTTATGCATGAGCAAGATGATGCATTGCTGTGCAAAATGTTCCCGTCCAGCCTAGGGAAAGTGGCACTGAGTTGGTACCATAAGCTCCCAGAAGGATCAATCTTATGCTGGACTCAACTGGCCGAGGAGTTCATCGCTCGGTTCCTCACAAGCCGAGCAGCTCCAAAAACCTTTGATGCGTTGACCTCTATGAGACAGAGGGATGATGAGACCCTGCGTCAGTACTCAAAGCGCTACTGGGAAACTTTCAATGAAATCGAAAATTGTAGTGAGGAGTATGCTCTAGCAACGTTCAAAACAAGTCTGCCCGTGCATAGTAAGCTACGAGAATCGCTTACCATGCACCCAGTCAAGACTGTGGCCAAATTGATGGAGAGAATTCAGGAGCATGCACGGGTAGAAGATGATATCCTACAGGCTGGAGGGAAGATCGTAGCTGGGCAACCTCAGCTCCCAAAGAAGAGGACGGTGGAGCCAAAGGTATACAAAAAGGACTTCATAACGGGAAGGAAGGATTATGCACAACAGAGGAAGGACAAAGCTGATCCAGACCCCAAGTCATATTTCAGCGTCATGGCAACTTTCAATATACCTATCTACAAAATGCTATACAGGATCAAGAATGAACAATGGTTCAGGAGACCCCCAAAGATGACTGGGAACCCGGAAAAGAGGAGGGCTCAATCAGCACTGCAGCTATCACAGGGATTGGGGGCATATGACTGAGGATTGTGTGGAGTACAAGAAGTTCCTAGATGAGAAGGTGGCAGAGGGCCATCTAAAGGAATTCTTGGCCGATAGCAAGAATGACGCCGAGCTGATAGAAGAAATGGACTATGAGAAAGGTCCGAAGGGAACGATCCATATGATACATGGATTAGTTGCCCCATACACAAATAATGAAATAAGGCACATCCAGAGGGTCAACGGACAAGCAAAGCAGGTCATGAAGCTCGGCATGAAAAGGCCGAGGGCGGAAGGGGTCATGGAGACCCCAATCACCTTCACTGATGACGACCTGGATGGAGTATCAGTACCCCATAACAACGCATTAGTAATCACCCTACGAATAGGGGAATACGACGTGGAGAAGATTCTTGTTGATCAAGGGGCTAGCACAGAAATCATGTACTATGACACCTTCAAAAGAATGGAACTCCCAACCAGCTCGTTGCAGAAGTGTCTCGTCCCCATAGTCAGCTTTAGTGCACAAACAGTGTGGCCTATGGGAAAGGTTACACTGCCCGTCCGAGCAGGGTTAGTAGTACTAAAGACGGATTTCCTTGTGGTGGACATCCCTTCCTCCTATAACGTGATTATAGGAAGAACATGGATGCACAAAATGAAGGCGATCTCCTCAACTTACCACCAGAAGATCAAATACCCAGGAGCAGATGGAATAGAGTGCATTAAAGGTAGCCAGAAAGTGGCCGATCAATGTTTCACCATGGTCCTGAAAAAATCCCCAAGGGCCGAGCTGGTGCAAATAGTTGAAGTTCCAGATCAACCAACCCTGGAGGATGTCGGGGGCGACCCTACCAAGAAGATGGTGGAGGGGTTGAAGAAAATACAGGTTCAGGAGGATGATGCAGAAAAGTATTTCCTGATCGGCGAGACCCTCTCCGAGCTAGAGGAAAGAGATTTGGTCACCTTTCTTAAAGACCACATCGATGTATTTGCTTGGACCCCCCAGGAGATGCCTGGAATAGATCCTGAAGTCATCTGCCACCACTTAAACGTGGACCCCCAGCACAAGCCAATCGTACAGAAGGCAAGGGGGTCGACACCACAGCACGCAGACGCTGTAATTGAGGAGGTAGAACGGCTACTAGAAGCAGATGCCATACGGGAAGTGAGCTATCCAGATTGGTTGGCCAACACTGTGGTAGTCAAGAAAAAGAATGGAAAGTGGAGGGTATGTGTGGACTTCACAAGCCTCAACAAAGCATGTCCCAAAGATAGCTTCCTGCTTCCCAGAATTGATCAACTCGTGGACGCTACATCAGGCTATGAGAGGATGAGTTTCCTTGACGCATATCGAGGATACCATCAAATAGCTATGTACGAACCAGATCAGGAGAAGACATCTTTCATCTCTCCAAGGGGGCTCTACTACTACAAAGTTATGCCGTTTGGGCTAAGGAACGCTGGAGCAACCTACCAAAGGATGGTTACTAAAATGTTCAAAGAACAGCTCGGCAAGACCATGGAAATCTACATCGACGACATGGTGGTAAAAAGAAGAGTAAAGCTTGATCACCTCGCCGACCTGAAGGAAACTTTCAACATTCTGAGAGAATACAAGCTGAAGTTAAACGCTTCAAAATGTGTCTTTGGGGTCAGCTCGGGGAAGTTTCTTGGGCACTTAATGACTAAGAGGGGAATTGAAGCCAACCCAGATCAAATCACGGCTCTGCAAGGCCTTCAAAGCCCAAAGACCACGAAGGAGGTCCAAAGGCTAATAGGGATGACAGCAGCTCTTAATCGCTTCATCAGCAAGTCCTCAGACCGCTGCAGACCTTTCTTTCAACTTCTAAAGAAGAGAGAAGGATACGAGTGGGGAGCCGAATAGGAACAGGCTTTCCAGGAGTTGAAGGTTTACTTGTCATCACCTCCTTTACTCTCCACTCCAGAAGCTGGGGAGCAGTTGATATTATATTTAGCAGTATCTGATCAAGCGGTCAGCTCGGTTCTCCTACGAATAAAGGGGACAGAACAGGCTCCAATTTATTTTGTAAGCAAGACATTGTTAGATGCTGAGACACGTTACCTACCACTAGAGAAGTTGGTATACGCTCTCGTTATCGCATCAAGAAAATTGCCCCATTATTTCTTGCAGCACCCCATCACTGTGTTCACTGAGCATCCTTTGAAGGCTTTGCTTAGGAAGGCAGATTTTTCAAGGAGGATCTCGAAGTGGTCTATAGAGCTGAGCCAATTTGACCTTGATTATCAGCCTAGAACGGCAATCAAAGGGTAAATTTTGGCTGATTTTGTAGCAGAGTTTACCCCGACAGTGGCTCCACCACCACCAGCCCCTCACGAGAAGGAGCAAATCAACAATCCCGAGCAGCCAACGAGAATGGCCAAATTAGATCCAGACGAGTGGAGGCTCTACGTCAATGGATCAGCCTGCAACAAAGGATCCGGAGCAGGGGTAGTACTTTTCTCTCCAGAAGGAGTGGTTTTGGAGCAAGCACTACGACTCGGATTTAGTGCCATTAACAATGTGGCAGAGTACGAAGCCCTGATCGCTGGACTAAGAAGTGCCCTGGAACTCAAGGTAAAAAAATTGAGAATATTTTGTGACTCACAGTTAGTGGTTAACCAACTTTCAGGGGAATACGTTACGAAAAGCGAGAAGATGGCCGCGTACTCAGAAGCGGCCAAGGTCCTACTTGACAAATTTGATGAGGTTCACATTCAGCAAATCAGCTCGGGCCAGAATGCTCATGCAGATTCATTGGCTTGCTTGGGATCAGCAGTCAAGACAGAATATCGCCGCACGGTGGCGGTGGATTACCTGAGCGAACCAAGCATTGGCCGAGCAGTGGAGATCGTGATGGAAACAGACTTTGGGCCGAGCTGGATGGACCCGATAGTAGCATACCTACGAGATGGGACCTTGCCAGAGGATAAGAGGGAGGCACACAAAATCAAAACCAAGTCGGTACGTTTTTGGCTCTCTCCAGAAGGTAAGCTTTACAGAAAGTCTTTCCTTGGCCCATATTTATTGTGTGTACACCCAGTCCTTGTTCAGAAATTCCTCCATGAGATCCATGCTGGAACTTGTGGGGGACACACTGGTGGTAGATCCATAGCCCACCGAGCAATATCCCAGGGATATTGGTGGCCCTACATGCAGGAGGATGCAAAGGCTTTTGTCAAGACTTGTGAAAAATGCCAGAAGTTTTCCCCCCTGATCCGAGCGCCAGCTGAGGATCTGCTACCATTGACCAGCCCGTGGCCGTTTGCCCAATGGGGATTGGACATCGTGGGACCTCTCCCTATGGCAACAGGGAAACGAAAGTTCCTACTCATTGGCACTGACTATTTCACCAAGTGGATAGAAGGGGAAGCTCTTGCCAAAATCACAGAAGCTATGGTGGAGAAATTTGTGTGGAATAAAATAATCACAAGGTTTGGAGTACCCTACTCCATTATCTCAGACAACGGGTCCCAGTTCGGCAAAAAGTTCAAAGCCTTCTGTGCCCAGTACGGCATCAGAAACTATTATTCAACCCCTGCTTACCCGCAGAGCAACGGTCAGGCAGAGGCCTCAAATAAGACTATCCTAAAGAGTCTCAAGAAGAGGTTAGAGAAGAAGAAGGGAAAAAATGGCCCGATGAGCTTCCAGCCGTGCTCTGGGCATACAGGACCACCCCCCGGCGATCTACGGGAGAAACGCCGTACTCCCTCGCTTATGGGACAGAGGCAGTGATTCCTTTGGAAATTGGTTTGCCAACCATTCGCACTGCTCTCGTGGAATTAGGAGGCAACGATAAAGCCCTTGCCGAGCAACTCGATCTCGCTGAAGAAAGAAGAGAGCGTGCACTCATCACCTTAGCAACATATCAAGAATAGCTACGAAGGAGCTACAACAAGAAGGTACAACCAAGAGAATTCAAGATCGGAGATCTAGTCCTAAGGAAGGTCTTGGCTAACACCAAAGTGTCTTCAGATGGGAAGCTTGGGCCAAACTGGGAAGGCCCATACAAGATTATGGGGATTGCAGGCATTAGAGCCTACCGCTTAGCTGACCTGGATGGAGACCCAGTTCCACGACCATGGAATATCCAGAACCTTAGAAAATTCTTCCAGTAATTTGTTTATGTGATTACGAATACAATCACATTTCTTTTAGTGAATACGAATAAATTCGCATTTGTTTTTAGTGCCTAGTTGGGATTACGAGTAAAATCACCAACATTAGTTATTTAGATTTGTCTTTATTGATATTTTTAGCATTAATAGAATTTTATCTCTCCTTATCATGATTTTGATTGATACGAACCGCAATTTTTCATTAAAAATTTGGATTCCTATTGGGGAGCAGAAAATGCGTATATTTGCAACGAGTATTGCAAACAATCCTAAGTATGAATAAACTTGGATTTGTAACGAATATTGCAAACAATCCTAAGTATGAATAAACTTGGATTTGCAACGAGTATTGCAAAAAAAATTCTAAGTATGAATAAACTTGGATTTGCAACGAATATTGCATAAAGAAACTTAGTATTGCAACAAATATTGCAATATTGTTTCTAAGTACGAAGGAACTTAAGGTTGCAACGAATATTGCAATATTCGTTCTAAGTACGAAGAAACTTAAGGTTGCAATGAATATCGCAAATTTGCAACATATATTGCGACAACCACAATCCTGAGTGAGCAGAAACTTAGGATAAGCAGGAATTACAAGATCCTAAATATGAAAAAACTTGAGATTTCGGTGCACACTACATCAGTTCCAAAGTATGAAAACACTTAGACTGTGGGAGGCTCAAAATATTCAGATACTTGACAAACTTAAACCAGCTTGGCACGGATGAAGGTTGGTAAAAACAACAGGTACGAAATACGTGCAAAAATAAAGGAGTACGCGAAAGTACTTAACAAAGTGCCAAAATATTCAAAGGGCCACACCCGGCAGAACACAAGACCACGCAGGGTCAAAAAGTAAAGATTCAAATAACAAAGAAGCAAGTCTAACAGCAGACATCAAGCCTCTTCACTGGGCCCTAGGGCATTAGTGGCAGGAGTGGGATCAGAATTGTTACCACCTTCTTCTGGGATAGTACGGTTAGCCAAGGTATCGTCGGTCTGAATCTGTTCGGGGAGGAGCTCGATCTGATTCACGGGGTCAGGCTGGGCCTCGGCATCTGGGTGGACTTGAGCAGCAGCCATTTTGCTCGGTAGTTCCATGTTTGCCCAGTGAGGAGAGGATTCATCAATACCGAGCTTCTCGAGGCAGCGCCGCCAGGCCGCCCCCCAAACGGCATCCTGTACGGCTGGCATTTGTGCCTTGTAGTTCTCTGTAACATCCAGCACAGCACGATCATACTCCGCCTCCGCCTTGGCCTCCGCCGCAGTTAGCTGATCACTCAGGCCATGCTCCACTTCCTCAGATCCGCGAGCTCTCCCTTCAGCATCTCCACCTCAGCTCGGGCTTCCTTTAGAGACTGAGAATACTGAGCGTTCTCCTTCTCGGCTTTGTCCGCCCTCTTCTGCTCCTTCTTTAGTTCTTTTTCGGCCTCTTTTGCTCGGTCAAAACCGGCGGAGGCTTTCTGCATAATCTGCAATTTGCAAGGGCACAGCTAAAGATAGGGGGGAAGAGAAAAATTCAGTACACAAGAATAAAACAGTACTCAAACTTTGTACCTTGGCGCTTGACTGAAAGATGGACTTCATGAGAGTGTCATATGAGCTACTCTTTTCCCTTTCCATGTCAAGGGGGAGAAGGGCAGCTCTGGACACGCCAAACGCCACCTCGGTGGAAGATATCTTGTCGATCGAGTTGAGGGGAGTGCCATCAGGGCGGACCAGGGGAGGCTCCCATGGCTGCACCAGGGGAGGAGAGTCAATGAGATGCTGGCTTGAGCCCAAGCTTCCTGTCCTTCGCCTCTGAGGGGGAGGTTGGTCATCAGGAGTACTATCAACGGGTCGTTTCTCCCTCTGCCGCTTAGATATAGAGGCAGGTGCTTCAGGAGGAGTGACAGCGCGGGCAGGCGGCGGAGCACGGGAAGCTCCGCCCAAGTTCAAAGCATCCAGAAGGTTGATCGGCTGGCGCGGCATTTCTTCTCGATCCGGTGAAGGAGAGTAACCCGGTGAGTCGTCTGAGTCTGCTAGTTGGGAGGATTGCTCGGCGATCTCGCGGACGAGTGCGCGGTAGTCCACCCTACCTGCTTCGTCGTCTTCTTCTTCTCTTCCTTCTTCTTCTTCCCTTGTTGCCCTACCGGAGGTGCTCGGCTCAAGATCAGTACGGACAAGGATGGGGATGGCAGTTGGAATCTCTTGGATGTGAGCAAACGTCACCTGTTGCTAAAGGTCTACTAGGGTTTGAAAGCGCGCAGATCCCCTTCTAGCTCGGCCCCTGCGAGCACGAGTCCTTTCTCGGTCGGTTGGTCGGCCTGTAATGGTCAATGGAATGGCTGGTGGCCAGGGATGTCTCGAGCGCGGCTCGCCGTTTCTGCGAATTCCTCCCCAGTAGGACGGGGTGTAGCCTAGCAGCAAGTGAGCAGCACGGCCGAGGCCGACTGGAGTTGGAGCAAAACCATCAAAATAAAGGGCTTTGGCGATGTCCTCACAGTGGAGTTTGCCGTGTATCAAACGACCACCGTGATTGAGGTTGTCCGCTGCAAAACAAACATGATAAAAAGATGGTCAGCTACATTTTCTGGAAAGACAAAAGGTAAGCCAGCTAGGGAAAAAATACTAACGTAGTCCGCCTGTTGCAGTGGGGCAGGCCGAGCCAATGGTCCTCCCCTCTCCTTCCCTCGGCATCTCTGGGCTCCCAGTTGCCAGTGACTACGAGATAGTCATCTGCCTCTCCCTTTGAGGAATTTGGCAGATCGGTGATGAGCTTCTGGTTGGGGTCCCTGGCTTTGAAATAGTAATTATTGTCGATTGTGGGAACTACACTATATAGGTAGTGCAGATCCCACCAGTCTAGATTCAGGCCGAGCAGCCTGTTTAGGGCAACTATGCCCATGACTACCCTAACAAAATTGGGGCAGAGTTGCATGGCGTTTAGCTGGCATCTGCTACAGACCTCCCTAAAAAAGGGGTGTAAAGGGAGCCTAAGGCCTCCTTCCATGATGAAGATCAAAGGGATGAGAATCTTTTGTTCATCCAATCCTACCTCTCTCAAGTCATTTTGATTGTTTAATCTGAATTGAATATCAGCAGGGATGTTGTACCTATGTCGAAATTCTATTATTCTGTCGGGACTGCTAAGAAGGGCTCTGTCCCTTCCCATTTTTTCTGAGAATTAGATTTTCGTAGTTGAAACCCAGGAAAAGCAAGAAGATGAACAGGCGCCGAAGGAATAGCGAAGAAGATGAAACACGGAACAGATATAGAGATCTAAGAAGGTCACTTACGTGAAAAGAGATGGACCTAATGTGGTGTTTTTCGACGATGACGGAGGGCGATTGTCCGACGAAAACCGGAGAAAGGATGTAGGTGTAGAAAACTCGAATGACAGAAATGGCGGACGCAGCTTTCTCTCTCTTCTTTGCTTCTGACAAGAATGAAGTGGAAAAGAAGGGAGAGAGGTTTTTTGGATTTAGAGGGTTTTTAGGGGGAAATAATGATTATCCCGCCCGAAACCCCATAAAGGTGGGGCGTGACGTACGAGAAACGTCAGAAGAATCGTCCTTTGGGCTTATCCGAGCCACCAGAGGGTCACTTCGCATTTAATGCGATAACAACGTTGCCACCCACGTGGAAGGGAGGCATGCAGGAGAAGCATCAGGAATCGTTGAAGCTCTGCGCACTACGGATGAATAGCAGTAGCAGCAGAGCTGGGGAGCAATTGGATTGGGTAAAACCTGATTACCCTACTTCTAGGCATAGCACGTGCCTATGACAGTCACCGCGAGAGGGGTGGGCAGCTCGGCTCCACGTACGGAAGTCCTAAGCCCTGTGCCGAGCTGTACTGACCACGAATAAGGTCAAAATAACTAAGTATACTAAATAAATCAGAATGCACTAGCTCGACGTGAGGCATCGAGGACGCCCCTGGCATAGCCGAGCTAGGGAAGCTACGGATATAGCTTTAACATCATTCTGGAATACATGGACTCGGCTCGGCGTGAGTAGCTGAGTTATGTACGTGTCATGCCGAGCTATGTGGAAGCACGGCACTGCCATGAATAAGGCGGTGAGACATTCCAGAATATTCTGCAGCGGCTCCTTATGAGATAAGGAGTAGTCCCGTAAAGTTGGGGACTGATATGGGAAGTCCTAGAAAGATTAAGAATATACCCCATGTAGGAAGAAATCCTATATGGAAAGGAAGTCTACTGCAAGACGAGATCTTGCAGTATTTGGAAGCATATGCCTAATAGGAAAGTCCTATTAGGAAAAGGATTCCTAAAGAAAATAGGAAACAAGGGGCACGGGATGCCTAAATTGATGGGCGTTTACACCTATAAATACAAGGCAATAACCATGATAAAAGGTACGCTGTGAAATGAATGGGGTTCCAACCCAAGCCAATTTGGGGTGTTCAAACATCAACCAAGCATAGAATAAGCATATATCATCCACCAATTCAAAGGTTTAACTCCCAATTAAGTAAGAACCAAACTCAATCAAACCAAACCCATTTCTATGGAGATTTTCAAGTCTTAACTAGAAATTTATAAGTAATCCAAACATATACGCAACAAATCAACAAAATACAATTAGAGAGAGTAGAAATTTGTTCCCTACCTCAAAGATTAAGCTCCAAATGTGAAGAAGATGAAAAATCCAACTATTGCTCTTGAATCCCAACCGAAATACACCTCCTCCAAGCAAAACCAAACGTACCCGGACTCTAAATCACGCGTAGATGATGAATATGAGGTTGAATCTTGAGTTTAAGAGGTGTGGGAGGTGGATTTGTAGTGGAAAAAGAAGGGTTTTTGAGAGGAGAAGGAGAGGGAGAGAGAACCGTGAGTTTTGGGGGAGAGAGGGGTTTGTATTTTGTCAAAAATCTGATCCAAACATGATATATATACACCCACACACTTGCACTTAAGCCCCTCAAGTTTCTAATGTGTTTTAAAGACACCCCAATGCATATACTCACTTCACATTGACCCCATATTGCATTTTAAAACATTTCCCACACTTCCCCAATATTATTTCTAGAAAATTATTTAAAAACACGAGTCTTTACACATTCGGTGCTTCCACGGGCTTTAAAAGGTGAGAATGCGCTGCTCAGGAAATTTTCAGCAAATCAAAACCGTCCATCTCGTATAAAAGACAGATTTATTCATTCCACTAAAAATTCACGTGAATCGGTTATGGTTACGTACTCGATCGCACTGCAACAATGCAGATTTTCATTTAAATAAAGAGTTTTTTGATCGGTAATTGTACTTCTAAAGCCAGACGAGAGCCCAAATTTTACGACATTAACTACGTCAATAATACCAACCAAATCAACGTCCTCGATTATTAAAATTATCTATTTAACGAGCTCTGTTACACTCTACTAATCGAAACAATGTATAACATCTAATTGTTGCTTAAATGTTAACCATGGTTAAGAATTAAAAAAAATAAAAAATAAAAGGATTTTCAGTTTGGTATAACTGTTATACCCTTTTAAGCTTAATTTGGTATAATGGTTATACCAAAAAAAAGGGACACCGTAAGTGGTATAACAGTTATACCATAATGCGTCATATTTATTCCATTTTTTACGATGTCCCCCTGATATGGTATAACTGTTATACCGTTTGGGGCATAAATTGTCTAACAGTTATACCCATGATTTTTGACCTGCGAAAATGACCTGCAGTTAAGCCTATGTTGCACATTCTGGATCGTTCGATCGGGGGATACGGTATCCCGGGGACACTGGAGTCATTCCCTTCTTTCTTGATCTAAAGTGCTGAAATTTAATTAATTTATGTTATTTTCCACATGCAAAAGGGGATCCACAACCCAGACAACACTCAAGTGTGACTCAGAAGAGAGATAAGAAATGATGAAATTGTTTTTTCATTTTGTTCAAAATCGGTGGTTGTTTGTTGTTTTATCATTTGGGGAAAATTTCAAAAAAGCCCCTGAACTTTTTGACAATTTATAAAAAAACACCCAGACTTCAGCCGTCAGTAAAACCACACCCGAACTTCATATTCCGTCAACAAAAAAGCCCCTGCCGTCCAATTCTATCACGTTTTTAACAGAGGAGACTTAATGGATGGACTTAACAATGGTTTTGTTCGTTAATTGCCCAGAACGACATCGTTTTGGGTATATCTCAAAAACAAAAAAATTGTAGAAACTGTAAAAAATTGTATAAATTTTTTTAAAAAAAAATTGTAGGCAAGGTTATACGGTGTTTCTAGATTGAATTTAGTTTTTTTTTTTTTTGTCTATAGTCCAACTTTTTAAAAAACTTTACTTATTTTTTTGGATACATCTACTGTAGACACACTTGAAAAGTAAAACTTGGAAAATTGTAGAAAATTTTCTAAAATATTAAAAATATTTCCAACTTTGACTTGATACTTAGACTATTTAATTTTTTTGAGGTATTTTTCTGTTTTTACTGAATTCTTTTTACTTTTTAATAAGTGTGATCATGGTAAAGTTTTAGAAAAGTTGGACTATAGACACAAAAAAAAAAAAAAAAACTTATATAACTTCTCATCTAATATTAATGTGGTCGTATTGTAAGGAATTTTGTTGTTGTAATTAGGATCACTAGGTAAGACAAGACTTATTCGTAGTATGACTACGATCACACTTATTCGTAGCATGTGTGGGTTCCATTCTGGAATCTCACACGAACGATCCAAACCGTTGATTATTTTGAAAATACTTTTTTGAGTTAACCCTGAAAAATTCAACTCAATCGGATATATGTGAGTGCCTGATCCTTGTGCACTTTTTTTTTTTTTTGAGTTATGCCCAAAACGGCGTCGTTTTTTGCACTTAATGGACAAAACCGTAGTTAAGTCCATCCGTTAAGTCTCCTCTGTTAAAAACGTGACAGAACTGGACGTCGGAGACTTTTTTGTTAACGGAATATAAAGTTTGGGTGTGGTTTTGTTGACGGCTGAAGTCTGGGTGTTTTTTTATGAATTGTCAGAAAGTTTTCTGAAATTTTCCCTATCATTTGTGTGCATGTCTAAGTTGCCGGTTCAGAGAGAGGGATTTTCCGTACTAGCTGGAGCTGTGGTGTGGAAACTGACTTTCATGGATGGAGAAGTGGGGGGATCAGTGGAGATGGACCAGAGGAAACGAGAGTAGATGAGTGACGAGCAAAGCCTACGTTGTAATTCTCTCTTAAAAGTCTGTACATCTTTCTTCTACTGGTCCACTTGAGGAAGAGGTTCTCTGAATTTTTTTTTTTTGAAAGGTAAACAATTTTATTAATCTTGAAAAGAGAACAAGACTAAATGGGGCAAGGAGAGGTAACAAGCACAGTTACCAATACAAGTCCCAACACCCGTGGGTCATAACCCAGATACAGCAATAAGCACAAAAAAAAGACCGAGCACATCACAATGGCCGAAGCCCAACACCCAATGAGTCTAAACACTCAGATAAAACAATAGGCACAAAAGAAAACACCATACAATCCTAGAAGCATCCACCGGCAGCCACGACCACCCATCCGCAGATCTGAGCAACCCACGACGTCGTGAAGCGGCTGAACGCCGAAACGCAGGCCCGCCGGGAGAGATGGCCGTAGCCACTCACCAACCAAAGCACGACGACCGAAGAACGCCCAAAACTGCAGCAACACACACCCAAATGAAAACCCCTGCCGGAAAATCCTTGCACAACAACTCCTTGCTGTCAACACCACCCAAGGCCAACCAAAACCCCAGCAAACATCAGAAATCCCACCCCACGCGCAGCCATGACCATCGGATCCCAAAACCCCCGAAACCCACACCCCATGCCGTTAGGCAGGACCGAGACCACCCAGGAATGGAAACGGAGGGGAGCAGATCAGCCGCGTCTCCATGAGAGCCACGATAGCCACGCCGTTAGGCAAACGGAAAACTACAAGAGAGAAATCCGGCGGAAATCGTGAGCACCCAGGAACCGAGAGAGAAAACAGAGGGCAAGGGAGAGGGGAGAGAGAGAGTCCGGGGGGAGGAGGGAAGGGAGGCGGCGCCTCCCCCCCCAGGCAAGAACCCTAGTCGCTTGGAAAAAGATTTTGATGACTGATGATTGGGAACTGGGTTTGTTCTTTGCGGTGAAAAGGAAGAATATTAGAATGAGGAGAGAATTGCTAGCAAATCCACTCATAGCCTTTTCTCTTGCCATTGCCATAATTTAGCAAACTCCTTGGTGCCAAATTTGGTATCAAAGATGGCATTACCATCTCTTCCACTTAAACCGAGCCACTTGATTTGTTTTGGGAAAAAAAAATGGGCCGATTTTGATTTAATCGTACTAGCAATAAACTCGTGCCATGCACGAATGAGAAGAATAAATTTCTAATATCACAATTTTTTTTTTTTTTACAAAAGTACTATTTGTTGAGCTTGGTTTTAGTGCGACTTTGTGAAATGACTTGAGATATGTAGAATAAATGGCTACTCAAAAGGTAAGAATTCTTCATTGAAGAGACCGACAATTGCTGTCATTATATATGTTTGCATTTACACTTTTAACCACAATATAGTGACTATATTCATGTATCAAATCCCAATATATTACGTTCCAGTTCACCAACAAACATGGCATTGAATTTCAAGCTTTCTATGTGTCTCATTTTAACTCTGCTATTTGCTGTTTACTTTTGTTTTGCCTACTGGATCTTCAAAACATTCTTTACAATCTCTTTCCTTTACAATGGTATCCTCATTCACAAAATGTGTAGGTACTTATACTCAGTAAGTCTCAATAAAAAATCATTTTAATTCTCTTTTGAGTTAAAGATGAATGCTTCTGATGTTCATCGATAGTTTACCAAGACTTTTGATCTTGACCCTTTACTGGTGTGACCAACCTTCCAATGCATGAGATGTTGAACTATCTTTTGGAGACACATGGCATCTTATATCTATGCATGGCTATGTCTACTTTTTGAAAAAGGAAAAAAGGATCATAAACTACAACTGACATACCAAAATTCTCGGATTGTAAAACCAAAATCACAATTGTTGGAATTATAGTTAGTTACACTAGTTTTATCGATGCAAACGTTAGGACATTGACTACAATGTGATAGCATTAAACCAGTTTCAGTCACTCAAATATAACACATTCAAATAACAATTACAACTGCTAAATTTTTTTTTTTTGCAAGTATAAAACTTCTTTTTAAGGCTCTGAAAACCATCTCGTTAATAACCTTACTTCCATGAAGAAATCCTAACTATTTATACCATGCCAACAATTACAATAAGAGTAACATTAAAAAAAAACTGAATAGTGCATGTGATATCTGATATCCATCCACTAGCGTATGCCCGTGCCTGAAGGCACGCCTCAAACGATCAACGCACTCAACAAATGATGGACGCGCGTGCAATATATCAACCCCTGCCCATCGAGTCTAACTATGCGGAAAACGATAACTCAAGCATATTCATTGACTACATTTGGAGAGTCTCGTACACCAAACAAAAAAGCAGCACCATTCGGAGAGTCTTGTACAATACAAAAAATTACTAAAGCAAAGAGGTATTATATAACATCAAACAAAAATTGATTACAAGAATGCCAAAAACTGTGACTAAGAGATTGGAAAAAATTCAAAGACAATTCTTATGGGGAGACTCAACGGAAAAAAGGAGGTTACATCTGGTGGGTTGGGATAAGATGACAGTTAGTAAGAAGCTTGGTGGTTTGGGTATTAAGAGGATGCAAATTCAAAATTTGTCCTTGTTAAGTAAATGGTGGTGGAGATTTGGGACAGAGAAGGATTCTCTTTGGGCCAAAACAATCAGAGCAAAATATGGGATTGATGAATCTAATTGGCTGCCAACTAGACCATCCAACATCACAAAATGCTCTCAAATTTGGAGTGATATAACTTCTCTGATTAGTGAAGGGTCTGAAGTTACTGGTATAATCAGAGATGGATTCTGCATCAAAGTAGCATCTGGGCAAGCAACTAGTTTCTGGTCAGATTCATGGTTAGGGGAAATGAAACTGGAGAAAGTCTTTCCTAGACTATTCTCGTTGTCCACTAAAAAACAGGCCAAGGTGTGTGAAGTGTATAATTTCTCATCTCTGACATGGAATCTGCAGTTTAGAAGAAATCTATTTCAGTGGAAACTTGGACAACTTCAAATCCTTCAGCAAATGTTGCAAGATCTTGCTATTCATGAACAAGGGGAGGATAAACTGAGGTGGAGATGGGACCAGAAATCAGGGAACTTCTCAGTTAAATCCTGCTACGGTAAGTGGGAGTTAGCTGCTAATGTTATGAATCCCATTGGCCCAAAATGCATGCTTATATGGAAAAATCTATGCCCCTTCAAAGCTGAAATACTCACTTGGCAAGCAATTCAAGATAAACTGGCAACAGGTAACGAATTGGTAAAGAGGAACATTTTCCAGCAAGAAAAAGATTTGGTGGGTTTTTGCCCTTTTTGCAAAAGTGAGATTGAAACTGCAGTACACTTGCTATTACATTGTAAAGTGTCTTGGAAAATTTGGTCCCTCGTTATGCAATGGTGGAATATTGAATGGGTCTGCCCTCAAAACCTCTACACTTTAATGTGTTGGTGGGATTCTTTCAAGTATAAGTCTGTTGAAAAAGGATGCTTGGATATATGCTTCTATGCAGTTTTGTGGTTGACCTGGCTGGAAAGGAACCAAGTTATTTTCAGAAATAAAGTGTATAATGAAGTGGAGATGATTGAGAATATAAAGAATACGGTGGCTATTTGGACAAAAGCTTGTTTTGATCTACATCACTACTCTGTGGAGGATTTCAAAAGGTGTCTACTAGGTATTAGAAGTCTCAAATTACAGAAACTGATGGACTACTGAAGGACCTGGACCGGTTATAATGGGTCGATTCCGGGCATATAAGTATGTTGATATATAGTGCAGTTGATGAAGAAGATTGCTTGAGGAGTTGCCAACTGGAAAGTTTCAGAGCCAAATGGAAGTTTTCATATTTAACCAAAGATCAGTTTGTGATAAATACGTTGGCTGGAGTTTTTCTTGTTGTGTATTTTGCTTTCTGTTTTGTAGCTTTGGTTGGTAGCTTACCAACTTGGCCTTGTTAGTTTCCCTTGGATCCTTGGTTGGCATATGAATGTCGATGCTCGGGGGTACTAACCTAGTTAGGATGTCCGAGTTTCGTTGTGATGCCTCTTGCTTTGGGTCCCTTTAATCATTGTAATTTGTTTCCAATGATTAATAAATTACTTTTGTTGAGCAAAAAACAAAAAAAAAAAAAAAATTGATTACACCAATGCTTTGCAATTGAACGACATTTAAAAAAAGGACACATGAATTAATTACGGTTGCCCTTAAATTTTTGTTGACCTGTTCATAGGAAAAACATTACGCTATGTCATAGGAAAATGGAATAAAGCGAGTTTGTTATTGAATCGTAACAAACTTTTGCCGGAATGACATACCTGACCAAAAATGGTAATGTTGTCCATGTTAGTACAAATGGTACTCCGACTTCGTTGTTATACTGAAATGTTATACCTGTGAAATGACATGGATTTCAAAAAGCATGTTTAGAACCAAATGCAATAGCTTCGCATGAATAAAGCTCAAGATAAAATGGATTGTAAATGTTTCGTTACCAACAACGATAACAGTGACAAAAGTTCAGTTTATATTAATTACACGTCGATAACGTCATAGAGAGATAACTTCAGAGAGAGACGTTTATGCAGAAGGAGAGGGCTGACTGAATAACGTTAGACAAATTATTCATATCGACAATTTATCCAATATGCAGTGGGCATTACGAAATGCACAACACAGATTATAGTGTAGGGGGAAAACAGACTGAAAGAGAAGAAAGCAACTGTCATGAAGAATTTCAAAGCAAACTCCCGAAATAAAAGAACATATCAGGTTAAGGTTCCAAATTATAGCCACCGCTAAGGAGGTTCACCGATCCTCTCTTTTGATTAAGATGATGCAGATACTCTACTGCTTGAAGAAAAGAAAAGGCTTAAAAGCATGTAGAGGAGACATGTACATTTTTTTAAAAATGTGCTATACAACTATGCATTTCAGTGGAAAAATCACCAAAATGTCTCAACTATAAATATAAATTTCAGTAGAAAAATCACCAAAACCTCTTTCAAACTTGTAACAAAATGAGGTTGCACATTCACTAATTTGATAACAAAAAATGTGCATTTGTATTCAAATGTGCATTTCAGTAGAAAAACCACCAAAATGTCTCAACTAAAGATATAATATTCAGTAGAAAAATCACCAAAATCTCTTTCAAACTTATAACAAAATGAAGTTTCACATTTAGTAATTTAATCACAGAGACAATGGCCTATGGCAATCGAACACGCAAAAGAATTAAATTTATTTGGAGGTATACATGATGGTATATCATCTCTCACAAATTTTGTCAAACATGTAGAATGCAAGTTGAAAGCACATCCCAATTTGAGGGGAAAAACGGGGAGAGAGAGAGAGAGGGAGAGAGAGGTAGCCGGATTGAGTTCAGACCTATATTTGCAGGAGGTTCAAACTTGGTGGTTTTGTGAGGCGGTGGTTACCGTAGTAGCTTTGATATGAGAGAGAGAGAGAGAGAGAGAGAGAGAGAGAGAGATATGGTTGCCTCTTACCGATTTTTGAAAAGTCGAAACTGTGCAGTGAATTTGCAGGACAGAGGGGGGGTGCTGCGCAGCTTTGTGCTGCGCAGCGTGCTGTGCGGCTCCCAGAGCGGCCGTGCCGGTGTCCGTTCAATGATCGGAAACGTCCATTGCGTAGAGCTCGTCGAATACTACAAGTGTGCCAAAAATCAAATCTATCGAATATCGTTAAGTGTGTCATCGGGAAAAAAATAACTTGAAAAAAATGGGTTTCATAGTTTTCATCTAGTGTTTTAAGTCATATGTGTTCTAATTTTTTTCAAGTTTTATGTGTTCCAATCACACATTTAATGATATCCGAACGAGTTGATTTTTGGTACACTTGTAGCACTCGACGAGCTCTACGCGATGGACGTCTCCGATCATCAAACCGACACCGGCGTGGCCGCGCCGAGTGCCGCATAGCACGCTGTACAGCACAAGGCTGTGCAACACCCCCCCGCTGTCCGAATTTGCATCTAGTAACGAATTCGGCTAATTGCGGTATGGTTTCTGTCGATTTTTGAAGAGCCGAACTTCCACTGTTTGGTGGATTTGCATCCAACAATTGTGGTAGAGAAGGAGAAAATTGTTTACACAGAGAGACATGGGTTTTGTTCACAGCAGTGGAGTTTATGGAGAACGCGGGTGAGAGCCAGAGAGGGGGGAGAGAGTAAACTTGGGTGAGAGAGAGCATTATTCACGGCAGATAAAAGGGGAAGGCATCCAACGGTGAGTATTGATCGAGTCTCCACCCAACGGCCAAATCTCAACATTTAAGTAGTTCCCTTGCAATCTGAGCCCTTGAATTAAGATCCAAGGGTTGAAAATATAGGGATTTCAAACACTGAGCTCCCTTATTATATAGATTTCCAGCAAAATGTCTTTTACATTTTATCCCATTTCATTCAATGCAAATGTTTATCTTTCTCTAGTCTAGCCTAGTTTATCCCATTGTTTTTCCCTTCCAGTCCATTTACATTTCCAGCAAATGTACCTCTAAATTTCTTTTTCATTTTCCATTTCCTTGTAAGTCATTAAACTTTGTTAATCCGATTTAATGAATTGAAGTTGATTTTAGTTTGATTCTTCTCTTTCCTCACACGGTTGATCTTTATACCCAAATTTGGCAAGAATGTGACAAAGCCGAAAATCCCAAGTCAGGTGAAAGCCCAATTTGATTTTTCTAAATAGATGGATTCTCATTCTTTGGATCCGAGAGGATAAAATCAACAAACAGATTTACTCACTTGGTAACCCATTAAAGACCAATTGACTTGATCAATTGGTCCGTGTTTTCTCCTATATAACATGTGCAAAATAAGGAAAGAGCCCATGATCTCCAATTCCTAAAAATAAGGAGAGTTTTCTTTCCTCCATGATCTGCAAAGTCACACGGAAAAGGGAAGTGGAAGGAGTTGCAATTTGAGCCCTTGAATTAAGATCTAAGGGTCGAAAATATAGGGATTTCAAATACTGAGCTCCTTATTATATAGATGTCGATGTCTAGGCTAACTCTTTGAGAAAAGACAAAGGACCATAAACTACAATTGGCATACCTACTTTCTGGGATTATAAAACCTAAATCACAATTGCGGCAATTGTGGTTACTTACATCCAATTTAGGTAACTTCATTCAATTTCGATCGTTAGGTCTGTCAGGTTAGGTTTGTTACGTAGGTTTGTGGTTTGTTTTTGTTAGGTTCTTGGGAGTATCAAACTAAAGGTTGGCACAAAGTCTTTGATCATTGAAATCACATCTCAATAGAGCCATGGGGTGGTATGAAAAAAAATGAGGGTAATATTTCAGATAAGTTTATGTTAGGTTCTATTTGAAACCCTAATGTACATCACATATTTTCAAAGTTTTGAGATTTATTCCAGTCATCTCAGAAACTTAAATAGTAGAATAAAGTTAATAATATGGAACATTGATTAGTCATATATACCCCTGAAAATCTCTTTCAACAGTTGTGTGATTTTTTGGGAAAGAATCGTTCTTGTCTTTTAGGGAAAGATCGTTCTCGTCTCTTTCTTTTTTCATCGTCCAATGGGGTTGTCCTGGCCAATTTATGCGCACTTCGGCTATTCCTTTCTCCGGTCCGTTCAAGGGCAGGCCATCCACGGCAAGAATGATTTTGTTCACCCGCATTAAAAGATTGAGGATGAACATTACTCTCATTCTGATTGGTGAAAAAAGTGTAAGGCTCACCACCAATGAGGGTGAATAAAATCAGACGCTGCCCTGAAAAAATTTCATTCTGATTGGTATTCGCAAGAGATTTCTCTCTTATGACCTGGCCCCAAAAGGTTGCAAAATTTTAAACTAAAGATGTCTGAGTTTGTTGCCACTTGAGCTACCCATTGAGATTGTTCTTGTCTCTTTCTCTAAGTTGGTTTTCTCTCTCTACTTTTTTCCTAATTTCTGGCAAGGATTTGTGAAAATTTTCGTGATCTATATGTCGTAGCCCCGTAGCAAAATTGTATACGCAATCGTATATAGCTAAAACTCCTTTTTTAGGCTCTAGTAACCATCTTGTTAACAAACTTACTCACATATAAAAACTCCTAATAGAAGGGGCATTGATCATCGGTGTTAGTTGTGTGGGGAAACAAAGACCCTTAATTCCGAGTTGGGATTTTGCTTTTTATTAGTACATTTTTTTCCCAGATTTTGATAATATGGGTTTGAAGGCTTTGTGGTGTTTTGTTTCTGTTGGTCTCCTTGGAATTCTTTTCTTTCATGGTTCTTGTTTCTCTATGAAAGGTACTCTTCTTCCATAAGTTAGGCGTGCGCTCTCTCTCTCTCTCTCACACACATTTAAAATTGAGTAAATTTGTACTACGTCCGTTCCATAATAGTAATGCACCCTTTTGGAGTTCCAACTTTTTATAACTTTTAGAAATCAACATATTTTTTTGTTTGACTTTTTGAACGACTATCATTTTGGAACATCCCAAAATGGAATAAGGGACTATTAATGGAGAGAGTACTTGCAGATATTGTGCCATCATTTTTACCTTTTAATGTTAGAGGCTGCTGTATAGAGATAAAATGTGACAAATAGTAAAAATGAATGAAAAAGATCCCAAAAAAAGGATATTTTCATTTTCCTCGATTGTTTTCAAATCTGAATTCTCAGATTTTGGGGACAATTAGTTCAATGGGTTTGAATCTAAATGATATTTTGATTGACTTGATCTTAATGGTTTTAGGTACTCCAATTCAGACTTACACACAACCAACTCATGATCACTTCAGTTATTTTTCAATCATTCCATTAATATCTGTATTCTAATCAATTAAAGTTATACAAATTCATTTTTATGAATGTGATCTTCTCTATATTCATCAATCTGTTGCTATTGTTTCTCCTTGGAATTTTCTCCTTTTTGCTTAATTATACCAGTTAATGCATATTCACTAGATTAGAAATTTAAATGTTCAATAGTTAGTAAAACAAAAATATTGACATACCAAAAAATGTCCAATCTAGTTAATTTTTTGGAAAGATTTATTATTCTACAAGCTCTACAAAATGAACGGATCAATATTTAGTGGAATTCATAGAATCGGAAATCTATGATCACACCAAACGATGTCCAATCTAGTTGATTTTTTGGAAGAATTTATTATTCTACAAGCTCTAAAAAATGAACAGATCAATATTTAGTGGAATCCATAGTATCGGAAATCTATTATTTATGCTCGCGGTGTAAGGAAAATTTAATCGCATAGTTTTAACATCGATCTTTTCCCCTGTCTACGAATTTTTACTAGAAAATTACTCTCTCCTTAACAGGTCCACATCCCAGTGATCTCACTTTCACCCACCAAGCCACAGATGCTCCCCCAGTGTCATTCTACGACTACATCATTGTAGGCGGCGGAACCTCCGGCTGCACCCTAGCCGCCACCCTATCCAAACGTGCCACCGTCCTCCTCCTCGAAAGAGGGGGCTCCCCCTATGGCAACCCCAACATATCCAGCATAGCCTCCTTCGCCGCCACCCTAGCTGACACCTCTCCCTCCTCCCCCTCCCAAGCCTTCGTCTCCACTGACGGTGTCTTCAATACCCGGGCACGCGTGTTAGGTGGTGGCACGTGCCTCAACGCGGGCTTCTACACCCGGGCTCCTGCTGACTACGTCAGCCAGGCGGGGTGGGACCCTAAGCTGGTGGAGGAGTCGTACGAGTGGGTGGAGAAAAAGATCGTGTTCCGGCCACCGATGCTGCAGTGGCAGTCGGCAGTGAGAGATGGGTTGCTGGAGGCGGGGGTGTTGCCGGATAATGGGTACACGTTTGAACATATTTATGGGACTAAAGTTGGTGGGACAATATTTGATGAGAATGGGCATAGACATACGGCTGCTGATCTGTTGGAGTATGCGGATCCAACCAAAATTACTGTCTATTTGAATGCTGTTGTGCACCAGATCTACTTCGATACCAAAGGTGAGGATTAAGGGAAATGTTATTCACATTTATATTACATGAAAAATTATTCAATGCCACTGGGGCACTGCGTGCCAACCTCTCCTAAACCATACATTTTTGTAGGGCTCAAAAATAAGTGTACAAACTCCATCAAAATGTGTGTTAGGAAGAAGCATATGAGACACAGTCACGCCTTGCGCTAGGCGCGCAGAATAATCTCTCCTATTACATTGGTCACGACGGTTCTGCGCATGAATAATGATTGGTCGATGCAATGCAAAGTATCACATCATGTTATTACAATATATTTTCACAAAAATAGTACCGTGTAGAAGAGAAAATTTTGAAAGTGAACATGGTATTGTCCACGTGGTACCCTTGCACCACATCCGAACCGTCCAATCAAGACGGCTCAGATTAAGAAGAGACAAAAATAGGAGAGAGAGTGTGTCGAAGGGAGGAGAGAGAGTGCATGGATTTCAGCTGTGACAATCCAGATATGGTGCAAGGGTACCACGTGGTACCCAATTTGCATCTAAATTTTTCTCCCATTTTTAATGATATATATGCTATGCTTATTTTCAAATTGTATTAATATGTCATTCGTTTGGTTGCAAAAAGATAATGAAATCAAGTTGTTACATAATTGATTTTTTTTTTTTAAATTATAAATCATCTAGGACTACTTGTTCGAGAGTATTGCTTTCATTCTTTCAATTAACAGTTGATCCTGGAAATAGAATTTATCTGGGACTCCACCATTCAATTGACAAGGAGCATACCCCCAAAGTACTAAAATTATTTTCCTTTGTACACATACACATAGGGAAACAGGATGTTGTAGGGCACTCTTGTAATGTAGCATCCGAGCTGTCAGATGTGTTTTCAATAGTCCCCATTTCATTTCAGCACTTTGCAGATCCGAGTCATCCAATGCCAAGATGAAATCCGAGCCGTCAATTGCCGAGATCAACGGTTCGGATGGCGCACTACAGGAACGCCCTACATCACCCTCGATTATAAAAAGAAGAGGCTGTCTTGGTTTCTATTTATACTTGGCTGTGGTAATTTTACAGGGCAACTAAAGCCCAGAGCTAATGGTGTGGAATTCAGAGATGCGGAAGGAAACATCCACAAAGCATACCTCAAAGTGGGCTCCACGAACGAAATCATCTTGTCAGCCGGAGCACTTGGAAGCCCACAGCTGCTGATGCTAAGTGGTATTGGGCCACGACCACATCTTTTGGCCCACGGAATCGACGTGGTACTGGACCAGCCCATGGTTGGTCAAGGGATGTCTGACAATCCAATGAATTTTGTACTCATTCCCTCCCCTTGGCCGGTTGAAGTCTCTCTCGGTCAAGTTGTGGGCATTACCCGGTTCGAGAGCTATATAGAGACTTTAAGCGGTTCCTTGTTGAACCTTGTTGGGGCCTTAGGCCTTGGAGAATTCTTCGAATCGTTGGCAAATCAGGTTTGTTGCTCTTTGATCCAATACTTGGCCCATGATTTTGTTGTTCTTAGACCCAAGACTAGGCCCAAATCATGGTGGTAGATTCGCCAGCAAATCAGGTTTGTTGTTCTTTGACCCAATATTAGACCCATTATTTTGTTGTTCTTAGACCCAAGACTAGGCCCAAATCATGGTGGCTTTGTCTTAGACCCAAACCTACTTTGATTCGGCCAGTTTCAATTTAAAGAGCTCGATTCTTTTGTCTCTTTTGTGACTATTGTCAATATATTTTATTCTTTAATATTTTATATGACTTCAAGAACTACGCATTATAGAATAAATCGAAATGTATCAAATAAGATTTATATTGTATATTTTTGAAAATCTACATTGAAAAACATAGACGATAGACACAAAAAGGACAAAAAGTATAATGGATAACCAAAATGGGACGGAGAGAGCATTACCCTAAACACCATCTTGGTATCCATTTTATTGAAGGTACATAAACTCATGCCGATGCATTTATACACATTTTCCTTTATGATCTCCATTTTAACAGCGTCTACTTGAATTGTAACTTACTACCTCGGTTTTACTTTGTTTGTTCATTTTTGATATTCGTGTCAAATTCCAATTGCTAATGTCTTTTTAATTAAATCTATGAAAATAGGTAATATGGATTTTATTTGATAGTTCCCGATTAGTTCTATCATAAAAAATATTTAAATTGTGAAAATATTATAGATTGAAAAATATAAACATTTAGAAAATGATACAAATAACGAAAATAGACAAACAAATTGGGAAGGATGGAGTAATTTGTAAGCCTTATAAATTTAATCTTGTAATTTCACATTTTTGCAGACAGCCCAGAACTTCACACAACTTCCAAACGAACTCAACCCACTTTTGAACCCGGATATCCAAGTCGGGATCATCGTAGAAAAGACTGCGGGTCCACTATCAACCGGGCACATGGAGCTCCAAACCCGGGATCCGAACGATAACCCGCAAGTCACATTCAACTATTTCCAGCATCCACTAGACCTCAAGAGGTGTGTCCAAGGCATGAAAACCATAATTGATGTCTTAGAATCGAAGCCTCTTTCAAGTTTTCAGTACCCTAGCTTGTCTGTACAAACACTCCTTCATTTGATGCTCAGCTTGCCGTTGAACGCCCGGCCACGACATCCCGGTGTCGCGTTTTCTCTGGAACAATATTGTAGGGATACTGTGGTGACCATTTGGCATTACCATGGAGGGTGTCAAGTGGGTCGGGTCGTGGATCATGACTATAAGGTGCTTGGGGTGGATGGGTTGCGGGTTATTGATGGATCCACGTTTTATGACTCCCCTGGAACAAATCCTCAAGCTACTCTTATGATGCTTGGAAGGTAATCACAATTTGCTTTTCTTTCAAAAGATACATACAAAATGCTGTGAAGGTTGTATTATTATAGAAATTGCAACACACAATTTTCGTCCGAATTAACCACACCATTATGTATGAAATTTTCTGCACAAAATTGAGTGATATGGGTAACGAGTATGAACAAAACCCTCACTCTGATTGGTGAAAAAGGTGTGGGGTCCACGGAATCACATCATTTTGTGGTAAGCATGACACAATTTGTGGTGGACTCTATTACTTTTTGGTAAGCATGACATCACTTTATGATAGACCCCATACCTTTTCAACCAATCAAAGTGAGGGTTTTGTTCACCCGTTTTAGAGTGAGGGTTTTGTTCACCTTTTTAGGTGACCACGAACAAATTTGCTCTCGCACAAAATTTCTGTCTACATATCGTGCCCTTATTATTATCATCGTATTTGTGGAGGTTTTAATCCTGAATTTTTGATGCAGGTATATGGGAGAAAAAATTCTGCAGGAGAGGTTTTCAAATGGGATAAAGTAGAAAAATATAGTACTAGTCCTTTTTCTTGTAGTAAATTATGTACGTCTGTAAATTCTATTTGCAGCGTCTGGAAAATAAAGAGGTCCATATTCATGGTCGGCATCGATGTTAGGATTGTCCAAGCTCGACCTCAAATTTGGTTACTCATTTATTATTAAATAATAATAAAAATAAAAGGACGGACGAATAAAAAAATAATTCAACAGATGAATTTATCTGTTCATCTTTATTTACTTGTTCTTCCATAGTCAACATCTTCGATGTTCAATATCTTCATTGGTCAACAACTTTGGCGATCAATGTCTTGTTCCCCATCTCCAGTCACCATATCCGATGCCAGTTGCTGGCGACCATCTCCAGCGAATTTTCGGCCAATTTTCCGGCACCTACAAGGATGTGGAGGGAAGAAATAATTAATTGTAATTTTATGTGAGGGTATCTTTGTCCTATTTAAAAAGAGGAGTGTAGCTAACACCTTAAGAGTTAATACAAACTAATGAATCATATAACCCTTTCACCAAAATGTTAGTGGACTGGGTCTTAGTCCAAACATTTATAGTGGACATTAGATCTATTTTTTATTGTTTGCTCCGATAAACAAATAGAGCAAAATTGAATCGCACCTAGTTCTGGTTTTTGACCCCATAAATAAAATAATTCTAGCCACTATTACCACCCATCCTAAAAATACACACACAGTACGCGCACACCTTATAGTAGGTGCGTATTAATGTGCATAATTGATTTTAGTTGTAAGAAGAGTGTGTTTTTCAACAAATTTTTGGGACATAAAATCTCACATTTTATGACACTCCAATCTCAACACATAAAATGTAAAAGTGATTTTATGAGATTTTCATAAAATCCTCCTAAAATCTATAGGAAAACCACTACATTTTATCAGTTGGGAAAACAACTTCATTTTATCACCCCTCCATAAAATGTTCATTTTATGAGATTTTCATAAAATGCACCTAAAATCTATAAGAGAACAAGGCCGAAGGATAGTGTGAGAGTCTATAATGAGAATCCAAAAAGTTGATCGACTACTTCGAACTTGTTTGGTTTGGGTCTCAAGACCTAAATTTAAATTTTTTTTACTCCTATTTTCATCCAATCATTAACCATATTTGATATTTTCAATCATTATCATTTTCAATCATTTCTCTCTCTATCTCTCTCCAATTATTACCCCTATTTCTAATAGTTACTTCTATTTTTCTCTCCACTCAAACCCAAAACCCAAATGCAAACCGAACAAGGCTTTCATTTTTTTGCAAAATGCATGCTATAATCTGCTCCAAAACATTCAAAGCACGCAAATAAAGAACTTAGAACGTGAAAAGTGAGTGGCCAAACATACCCTAAGTGCCACGATGACTCATTTTAGTTTTTTTCTTAAAGAACGTCATCGAATTAAAAAACTTAGAACGTGAAAAGTGAGTGGCCAAACATACCCTAAATGACACGATGACTCATTTTAGTTTTTTCTTAAAGGACGTCATCGAATTACTGGTTCAAGTCAAAGTGATAAGCTTCTAATTTTCACCCATTCCTTCATTCTACTCTTTTATTGCCTTCACAATCATTTTTAAAGAATTAATGTTTTCCCAGAGAATAAGAACTTTTGATGGGAAAAAAGGAGAGGGATCACTAATAAGAGAGGAAACTTGTAACGCCCTGATTTTCGGAAGCATTAATTAAGACACTAATTAGGACTAATTTAATAAAAAGAGTTTCCATCAGAGTACACGTTGGAAAACATGAAGTGTAGCCCATTACAAAATACTTAGTACGGTTTGAGAAATTAATATTACAGATCCAACATTAAAAATAAAGGGGTGGGTTCTACAGATTAAGGTTCAACTCTGGATTCCAAGGCTCCTCCCGAGCCTGGTCTGCCGAAAAAACCCTCGGCTCCGAAATAACCGTCTCCTCCGACACCAACAGTACCTGCTTGATCACAGTCTGGCATAATATGTCTAAGTCGCAAAGCAACATCATAGTATTATACCAGGGTCACACGAAGTGTAACACCGTGAGTGATAAATCACTCAAGAGCTACTCTAACCCTCCCAACCCTTGCTAAACATACAAGTACAACATAATATATGATTGAAAGGCACTAATTAAAGGAATAAGCAGGAAATGAATCGTAAAGCAGAAATTAAACACATAGCTGATTTCATTACTAGCCATTAACTTACATATTTATCTAAGTTCTCAACCTAGAGAACTTTCCTCCCGGTTAACCACTAAGGAATATGACCAAACTGTGATTTACTCCCCCTTGCTTGCCCTTCACTCGGGGGCCCCGACGGAAGGTATAAGTTATGTACTTAATCCAGCCGTCAGCCGCCTCGCAAGGATGAATTTCCCAGGGACGAAACTGTACCACTGGGCTACGTATGGCAACTGCCAGGTCCTGTAGGTATATAGCCGAAACTGGTCTATAATACTTCCACCCTTATAACGCCTCAGAATTCAAATGAAGCAAATCACAGAGTGTCACTAGGGATGGCAACGGGTAGGGTATGGATCGGGGGACCCTATTCCATACCCGATCTCCGATTGGAGGATCTTTCACCATCCCCGCCCCCATCCCCATTGGGGATATTAGATGAAAAACCAAACCCACCTCCCGATGGAGATCGGGGTTTCCCCGAACATGCCTATATCCAAACAAAAAAATAAATAAATAAGTGAAGAATGAAATAAATTGATATTTATATTTAAAAAATATAATCTTAATTGATATTTTTGAATATTAAGTAGTCTAGAATATGTAGTAATTGATAAGATTTTCTAATTAAAAAGGTAATTGTTTACATATGTAACTACACTCAAGATTTATACGTATGTTACTATTTATATGTACATATATTATATGGTATATGTAGTATATATAACCGGGTACGGGGAGGGTATGGGGCGGGTACGGGTATTTGGGGATGGGGATTAGAAAATCATACCCGCTCCATACCCGAGCGGGTTTTCTTGATATCCTATCATACCCGCTACTATTGGGGAAAATTCAGGGTTATCTCCGCCTCCATATGGGCGGGGGCGGGTATCCATTGGATATGGGGAAGTTGCCATCCCTAAGTGTCACATCCTAGGGTTTCGAAATCAAGGCAGACTGCCAAACAATCCTCCGAAACAAATCACTTGGCGGAACTGTCATTCAACAACAATCTCGGGGTAACTCCCCATCAATCAATTCCAATTCACTTTTCCATTAACCTCATCGTCTATGTGATATCCGCGTACGATCACCCAACCCGGGAACCTAGTTGTCCATTCTAGCATTCAACACGTTTATGGAAATTGCATTGAACAATAGAAGCAAAGCGATAACAATATCACAAGAGTCACAACCGAATATCTCGATTCACAAATTCACGAAATTCAAGTAATCGAAAACCAAGGGTCTAAACGTAATAAATTCAAACTACAGGGGCCAAACGTAATTTACTAAACTATTGGGGTCAAAACGTAATTTAAAGAAAGTAAGGGTCACCAACGTCATTTTAAGAAAGTATAAGGGTAATCAAAGTAATTTCACGGTTCTAGGGTCCTTGGCGAAATCTTACTAACTTTGGGGCTTTTTGTAAATAAAAATTTATACAAGGGCAAAATTGTAATTTTTCCACCACGAAGGGTAAACACGTAAAATACCTTATTTTAGCTAGTTATGTCATAACTTGACTCAAAAAGAAATTCCTTGAATTTTAGTAAGTCCAAAACTTTTATAAGAGTAATAAATGTAATAAAGGGCAAAACGGTCATTTTACACTACGAAGGGTATTCTAGAAATTTTGATATGCTCATAAACTTCCACTGATGACATTTAATTGATAAAAACTAGGAACATAAATATCTTTGTAGATTAAGTCACATACTTTATAAAACTACACTTTTAACCCTTAAGTTTAATACCAAGAACAAGAACAAGGTAAAACGTAACATGAACACATTAAATCTCACATAAACACTTGAATAATTCCTAATCATGCTTGAGAAGTTAAACACATGAACCAAAATGAATCTAGGGCTTAATATGCATGAAAAACATGGTTTAGGTCAAAACCGTCGAAACTATGAACACAAGGGGCTAAACTCTAATTACAGAACTTAAACCAAAACTGGAAGGAAAATTCTGTACCGGTAGTCCGGACGGGGATGTGGTAGTCCGGACTATCGCATCAGAAAAATAGAGCAATTTGTGTTTTGTTCGAGTTTGGTGAAACCCTTCACCTTGGGCCTTAACCCTTCGACTTCAAACTACCCCTAGGCTATTCTAACGCATACAAATGCTTAGGAATGATTGGGTAAGAGTCTCTACCTTGTTTTGCGAAAGATTTTGGTAAAACGAATTTTGGCGAAAAACCGGCGGAGGGAGCTTCTTGGGCCGGCTTGGCTTGCTTGGATGGTGAAATGTGGATGCCTAGGAGTGCAATGGATGAACTTGTGGAAGAAGATTGAATGTCGTTGGGTTTGAAGGTGGAAACCCAAGTTTTGACCTAACTTTCTCTCTCTAGAACTCCATAACCCAACTTAGAGCTTTCTCTCTCTTTCCTTGCTGTTTTTCTATATAATGGTGATGTGTGGGAGTGTGAGAGAGTGAGGGACAAAATGGAGGGGTTTATGAAGGGTGAGGGTGGAGTGTTTGGGTTGGGGTGGTGTAGGGGAGTGGTTAAACCCATGTGGGGATGTGAGGGGGTGACAAGAAGGGTGATTGGGGTTGTTGGAGGCAGAGAGAGGGTGGAGGAAGGTCTGATTTTGCAGGGGAGAAGGAGGAGTGTAGGGTTGGTTATAGTGGGTGGAGGAGTGGAGAGTGGGGAGGAGAGAGATGAAGTTGTTGAATGTGTATATATACCTATGTGTGTGTGTGTGTGTGTATGTGTACTAGTATTACTTGTGTATGTGTATGAATGTGTATAATTACATATGAAATGAATTTATAAAAATGTAATGCTTGCGATTAAAATGTAAACGTGTCTTAGGGTCGAATTTGTTACAATTTTGAAGTTTTAGGGTATAAACCGTAGTAATTGCAAATTAAGGGCCCTAAGTGCAATTAGAAATTAAATAACGAAATTAAAGTAATTAAAACGAAATTAAATAATCCTAAATTTTATTAAAAATTTTGGATTATTACAAAACTATGGTAGAACTCAATAAACTGAATTTATTAGTAACATTGTAAAATAATTCTCCTCGATTAACTTTAGATAATTTGTTTTACAAGTAAAAAGTGAAAGAAAAATAACAAATACTCTGAAAATGTGAGAGCATCGACAATATTGGCCTAACCAAAATTGGATAATTAAAAGTTTTTTTTTCACCTTGTGATTATCCATTTATGATATTGCTAAGGTAGCTATGTAGAGGTCACAATGGCATAATCAAAATTGGAGACCAAAACTTGTCACACCACTTTCTTTTTTTTGTTATTCGTCATTCTTAATCTATTACATGCCGGGAGAGGGTAATAAGACTCGATTCTGGGATGCAATGTGGGACATGTAAGAGCTCTACCGTATGAGGTAGCCATCACTTGCTGTCACACACTTTTCAAACTACAAAAATAAAAAACTATTATTTAATAATTGATTGTGCGCGATTACTTACCGATAAATCCAAGAGGCCATTTAATTCAAGCAAATCCTGTTAAATATTGCTAGCAGTTAATAGATTAATTAGTGCAAATCCACCCATGGCCATTTGTCTTGTAATTTCCATAATTTCGCAGACTTATTTATTTATTTAGAAATAGAAGTTGAATGTTTTGACAATGCCATTCTTGATATCAAATTAAAAAATAACTTTGACAATGTTATTTTGGGATCTGGGGGTGAATTTGCCCTTTGAGCATCCACATCCACCAATAATGTTGCATACACAACATCAAGAAACAACACCATGTACAACATCCTGCGCGGCACTACATGCATGATTGGTAATGGGAGAAGAAACAAATTGAAACTACTTTATAACCGCCAATCATGTATTGCAAAGCAAGATATTATGTTTGGTTTTGTGTCTTGATGTTGTGTATGCAGCATTATTGCACATCCATATACACAAATTATTCATTGTCATTGCTTTTAGCAATGATATATATAAATCCTAACCTCTATCAATTTTTCTTTTGGAGCCAGGGTAATTGGGATTTTGACCAAGTTCATATCAGGTTTTCACTAATTTATGATGAGATTAATCCATTAAAATTAATTGAGATGCGCGTAAACTAATTTGAAGACTCTGAATTATCAAATAAAGAAATTACTACTGGATACATAAATAAGGTCATCGACTCATCGCTGTTCAAAAAGCACTTTCACACGCTCATCCCGAAATAAGGACACTAAATAATGCCAGTATAAGTGGCCCCAAATTTGAATAATAAGTTAGGCAACAACTAATCCGTTATTATTAATTTATATTTATTGGTTTATTGATATGGTAATTAAGTTGTTGAGACATTAATTTACTTAAATTTTGACACCACAGCATTACCTGTCTATAAGATTGGAAATTAATCAGAAACTGATCGATGGCTTGGCTATGGGAATCAAATCCTTTGTTCCAAAAATCCTCTATTCCTTTGTTTCGGTGCATTTTTTGCCATTGGATCACATGAAAAATTTAAAACAAAAATCAAAATACAAACAATTCAACTATCTAAAACACTTCGGCATAGACGAACACCATTTTTTGGAACAGGAGATCTTAAATGCTCGCTCGGGGAGTCAAATCCTCTGGCGTTTGGTGGTTCAATTATTTATTCATACTATTACACGTTTGGTATTACCCTTTTGTTTTCCTTCCTCAGACCAACACGTACGTTTGAGATACTAGCCATACACAAAAACCTTATCGCATTCTTTGTTTGAATTTCTTGCGAACTCAACCAAAATTGGTGACATTGCACATGGCGAATTTCTTGTAAAAGGAAATAAGCCATCTCAATGTCAAAGTTGTTGAACAAAGTGTCTATTAAAAGAAACAAAAACAGAAAAAAAACAACAAAAGAATCACTTATATAGATGTGGACTGAGGAGGCCCAGTGGCCCAGTGGGTGCTTGAAAAATATCAGATAGATCAAATATAGGTAGCTACAAAGATTGCGATACGTTTCTCTTAAAGTTTATTCTCTATATCATAGTTTTCTTCGAGACAAAATGTGTTTCGTTCATATTAATACTGATATCCGATTTTGACCTATTTTTTTCGGTGCGCAACAAACTTGTCGATTCAAACAAAATGAATAGCCAAGTGGTGGCTATCTCATGCGGTAGAGCTCTTGGATGTCCCACACTGCATCCCGAGATCGAGTCTCATTCCCCCTTTCTCATGTAATAGATTAGGAATTACGAATGACCAAAAAAAAATCAATAGTTTAACTTAAATTTTTGAGCCAGGGATGGGGCTATAGTATGAAGAGCACAGTAGACCCTATTCACACCACGCCCCGATTTGAAAGTCAAACAGAACCCAAACCCTTAATTTTCTTTTTGTGACGATTTTGACACCCCTCGTCTCCCAATACTTCTCTAGTTGAATTAAAGAGGTGATGTTATAAAAGTAGCCTTCTACTTATTTTTTGTTGAAAAGGAAAGAATATTGTAGCACATGTTGTAAATCAATTAGGCAATTAGGAAGATTGTAATTAGTCTAATTAGGTAGATAGCGATTTCCTTATTATTTTCTTTCCTAAATTATCTTGTACACAGTCTATATATTGTGCCTCCTAGTGAGAAGAATATACATCAATTATAATCTTTCAACATAGTATCAGAGCGGGTTCTAGGAACCTGACTTTTCTTTCTTGTTACCTTATCTTTTTTTTCGTCAAATTCTCTCTCTCTCTCTCTCAAATCGACCACAACCAAAACCTCTCTAACCCCAATACACAACCCTCGATCCCAAAAAAAAAAAAAAATCCAGCCGTGAACAGTGCTCGGGTACATTGTAGCAGTCGTGAACAGTGCTCGCGCGCACTGTAGCAATCGTGAACAGTAACCCTAATCTCTTTCTGGCCCTCGATCAATCTTTCTGGAACTCGGTTTGTTTGTTAAAGGTGTTCTTCAGACTCTAAATCAACCGGGTACCCTCTCTTTGCACTTGTCAATCCTTTGGGTAACAACTCCTCTCCTTTTGGCTTGTGTCTTTATCTCTTGAATCTATTATGGGTGATAAACCTAAGCAAACAGACACTGCTGAAACCTCTGAAACTAAGGATATTGTTAGGGATTATCGCCGGTCTCTAACCACAATCAAATTAAATGGATCTAATTATTTGCCATGGTCACGGGCTGTGACTGTCTCTCTACGCACAAGTGGTGAGAGTTCCTATATTACCAATGATCCACCTACTGATCCCGATTTTGCTTGGTCCCAACATGATGCTCATATTATGACTTTACTGCGGAATAGTTTTGAACCTAACATTTTTAATAATGTTGCTTGCCAAGAGACGTCCAAGGCTGTTTGGGACACTCTATGCGAGTTATAATCATCAGATCAGGATATCTCTCGAGTTTTTCAGATTTATCAGAACATTTTCTCCCTTCAACAAGGAGATAGATCCGTTGATGAGTACTTTTCCATCTTAAAGGGTATGTGGGATGAGTTAAATGTTTATCAGCCTCTCTCTACAGATTTAAAGGTTCAGCAGAAGTACAGAGAAGAATTCAAAACTTGCAAATTTCTGTCTGGATTAAATTCAAACCTTGCTCCTCTTAGTTCACAGATTCTTTCTAGCAGGGAAGTCTCCACCGTTGGTGAGGCCTTTGCTCGTGTTTGGCGGGCTACTCCTCGTTCTTCTGATTTAGAGCATCCGGCTCCATCCGCCCTAGCTGCCCCCACAAACTCTCCTGCTTTATCTTCTGGACATTTTGGGAATCGCAATCCCTCCCACAATCGTGGTAGTTCTTCTGAGCGGGGTGGTCGTCGTGGAGGACGTGGGGGGCGTGGTGGTCGTGGCACCAAGAAGTGTACTCATTGTGGTGCGACCAACCACGATGTTGAATTCTGTTGGAAGCTGCATGGCAAGCCAGCTTGGGCTAATCAGGCTACACTTGAGGGGGAGCCATCTGCTCTTGCTCCTACTCAGATTACTATGTCCAAGACTGAGTATGATTCTATGATTCAAAGGGCCAATGCATCTTCTTCTTCTTCCACTGCAACTCATGTCACCTCAGGTAATACGTGTCTTCATTCATCTTCTCGTAGCACTCCTTGGATTCTCGATTCTGGCTCATCTGATCATATGACAGGTGATTTGTCTCTTTTGACTGATGTTGTTACTCCTTCTGTTAAGACTTATGTTACTATTGCCGATGGCACTAAGGTTCTTGTTCAAGGCATTGGTACATATCATTCATCTGGTCTTGTTTTTCAGCCTGTCTTATATTTGCCACAATTTCCGTTTAATCTTCTTTCGATTCATAAACTGTCTCATACTCACCAGTGTTCTATCCTCTTTTCTCCTTCTCATTGTGAGTTTCAGGATCTCAAGACAAAGGGGATGATTGGTGGGGGGCATGAGAAGAATGGTTTGTATTACCTTCAGGAACAGCAACAGCAGCAGTCATCTAGTCCTTCTGCTTTACATTCTACTGTTACACCTTATCAGTGGCACTGTCGTCTTGGGCACCCATCCTCGGCCAACCTTCGCAAGATAGTTCCTAGTTTACCTAGTTTTTCTCCTTTTAATTGTGACACATGTGAACTTAGTAAACATCGTAGAGTTTCTTTTCCTTTACGAACTGAGTCACCATGTGTAGAACCTTTTGCATTAGTTCATTCTGATATTTGGGGACCTTCGCGCACTACGAGTTTGTGTGGTGCGCGCTATTTTGTCACATTTATTGATGATTTTTCTCGTTTAACATGGGTGTATCTCCTCAAAGATAGGTCTCAATTATTTTCTATTTTTTCAGTCTTTCATGCTGAGATTGTCAACCAATTTAATGATAAATTACGTATTTTGCGAACTGACAATGCCCAAGAATATCTTTCTCGTCCATTTAGACAGTTTAATGAAACTCATGGTATTATTCATCAGACTGCGTGTGTCACTACCCCTCAATAAAATGGGGTTGCAGAACGGAAGAATGGGCCAGTTTTAGCCGTAACTCGTGCCCTTATGCTTCACATGAACGTTCCAAAACATTTTTGGGGATATGCTGTTCTTACCGCGAATTATCTAATAAATCGCACCCCTTCTCGGGTTTTGCATGGCAAAATTCCTTATCAGGTCGTGTTTCCTGACAAGGATCTTTACATTCTTCCCCCAAAACTTTTTGGTTGTGTGTCATTTGTTCATAATCTCTCTCCAGGTCGTGATAAACTTGATCCGCGTTCTTACAAATGTATTTTTCTGGGTTACTCTTTGACACAGAAAGGATACAAGTGCTATAGTCCCTCATTACGGAAGCACTTTGTAAGTGTTGACGTGACTTTTTTTGAAAATATCCCATATTATTCTCTTGAGAGTACTCAGTTGACACCGTTGTTGGCACCACCTTGTCTTCCTGAGATTGCTCAGTTACCGGCTGACCATGGTCTTTCTGAGACTGCTACTCGACCATCAATTACACAGGTATATGTTCGACGTTCTTCTGCTGCCGCTACTTCTGTTGCACCTCCGGATACAGCTTCTGTGCCCACACCATCTCCTCAAGCGTCTTCAGATCCGACACTCGATCTTCCTATTGCTCACCGTAAAGGTATTCGCTCATGCACTTCCCATCCTATCTCTCAATTTGTATCCTATGATCATTTGTCTCCCTCTTTTCGCGCTTTTTCTGTGTCTTTGTCCTCTGTTACTGTTCCTAAGTCTTATCAGGAGGCTCTTTCTCATCCTGGATGGCGTTCTGCTATGGAAGAAGAGATGCGCGCTTTGTCACTGAATCATACTTGGGATCTTGTTCCCCAGCCATCTGGAGCACATATTGTTGGTTGTCGTTGGGTGTTTGTCATCAAACACAATCCTGATGGTACTCTTGATCGTCTGAAAGCTCGTCTTGTGGCCAAAGGTTTCACTCAAACCTATGGGCTTGACTACACTGAGACTTTTTCTCCAGTTGCCAAACTCAATTCTGTTCGCATTATTATCTCTCTTGCAGTCAACCTTGATTGGCCTCTCCATCAGCTTGATGTCAAGAATGCTTTTCTTCATGGAGATCTCTCTGAGACAGTTTATATGGCTCAACCACCCGGTTTTGAGTCCAAGGGGGAGTCTGTGTGTCATCTTCGCAAATCTATTTATGGCCTCAAACAATCTCCCCGGGCTTGGTTCGATAAATTCAGCAGTACCGTCGTGTCTCATGGTATGACACGAAGTCAAGCTGATCACTCCGTCTTCTTTAAAAGGACCACCAGTGGTATTGTGATTCTCGTAGCCTATGTGGATGATATTGTCATTATAGGGAGTGACAATGATGGGATTCAGGTATTAATTCGTCACCTTTGTTCCAGTTTTCTCACCAAGGATCTAGGCAAGCTTCGGTATTTTCTTGGCATTGAAGTGACTCGTTCTAAAGCAGGCATCAGTTTATCACAACGGAAATACACTCTCGATCTCTTGAAAGATACAGGTTATCTTGGTTCTAAACCTCTAGCTACTCCTATGGAGACTAATCATAAGCTTATGCCTGACGATGATGAGTTGGTTGATGATCCTGAGTTGTATCGGAGACTTGTGGGTAAACTTATTTATCTCACTATCACTCGACCCGATATCTCCTATGCAGTCAGTATTGTCAGTCAATTTATGACTTGTCCTCGAGTTTCTCATATGGAGGCTATTGTTCGCATCTTGAAGTATCTTAAAAATGCTCCTGGACGTGGACTTCTCTACAAAGCGTCTGGACATCTTCGTATCGAAGGGTATACGAATTCTGACTGGGCAGGATCTCCTGTTGATCGTTGTTCTACCACTGGTTATTGCACCTTTATAGGTGGCAATCTTGTGACTTGGAAAAGTAAGAAACAGTCTGTTGTAGCACGTTCTAGTGCTGAAGCAGAGTATAGAGCAATGACTCATACCACTTGTGAGTTGACTTGGTTGCGTACACTTCTACATGAGTTTGGGTTTCCAGTACATGATCCAACTCCGTTATATTGTGATAATCCGGCTGCTATCCATATTGCTAATAATCCAGTATTCCACGAAAGGACCAAACACATTGAAGTTGATTGTCATTTCATTCGGTCAAAAGTGGAGTCAAAAGAGATCAGCACGCCTTTTGTTCCTTCAGGCTCTCAACTTGCTGATATTTTCACGAAGGCTCTTCCCAAGGCTTCCATTGATTCTATTTGTCACAAGCTAGGAGTATACGATGTATACGCTCCAGCTTGAGGGGGAGTGTTGAAAAGGAAAGAATATTGTAGCACATGTTGTAAATCAATTAGGCATTAATTAGACAATTAGGAAGATTGTAATTAGTCTAATTAGGTAGATAGCAATTTTCTTATTATTTCCTTTCCTAAATTATCTTGTACACAGTCTATATATTGTGCCTCCTAGTGAGAAGAATATACATCAATTATAATCTTTCAACATTTTTCATGATTTATTCTAGCACAAATTTCTCTTCAAAAAAAAAAAAAATTCTAGTACAAATTCCTTAAGTAAAAATGTGTTTGAGAGATGTATGTAAAAATACATTTTGCAAAAAAAGTAGTGTTTAGGACTATAATCATCAAAATGAATTATTAGTTGATTTTTTACCATCATGTTGGTTATTTAATTATTGTATTATAATGTGTACAAATTATCATTTTAGGCATTTTTAAAATATATTGGTAATTAAAAACCAGTTTGGGCCTTTTTTTTTAATATTGGGCCATAATGGTTTTTGGGCCTTTTTTTAAAAATTGGGCCACAATGGTTGGGCTCTTTTATAACTAATAATGAATTTTTTTTCTTTATTTGGGTCAAAAAAGTGTTCTAATTAAGCCCATTTGTACAAAATGTTATGGTGCCTCAAATTTGAGCCATTTTTGGAGTGCCCTAGGCCCAGGCCTTGTGGGGCTTGGGCCTGGGCCGGCCCTGAGTCAATGCCGATTGAGAAAAAAATGGCAGTTTTGGTGTCCCTAAGAAGTAGAAAATATGTATTGGGCCAGATAGTCCCGAAAGCCCATTTTGTCACGGTAACTGGTGGCGTTCATACCCGTATGGTCCCATAACCCACCGGCTCCCTTGGTTTCAACTTTCAAAAGCTCGGTTTTCTTTAGTGTTTTTTTTTTTGGAATAATTAGTCATAAATACATAATATTTTGCTTATTTAAAGGGAAGAACAAGGAATTTTTGCAATCAAATATAAAGACATGATTTGTAATTATAATTCAATAAAAGAATAAAGCTCAGCAAATGATAATGCCACGATGAATTTTTATCCTACCACGACTAGGTACAATCTGTCAGTAGTACCCTTTGTCAAACCGACACACTTTCTCTGAACTGCATGCCAGAACAATTGATTCCCTCAATGCCTCCATCCAAATTCCTTTGTCAAAAGGACTTTTACTCAATCTTTTTTCCCTGTACAAATCAAATCTAGATCCATCACTAAACCGTTCGTTCATCTTGAAAACTCACTGAAATCACTACCCTTCGAAACATCAAACAAAGACTAAAGCGAGTTCCATTTATTGGAATTCAAATTGCCGCCATCATTCGGAATTCTGAAATCGAGTAGAAATCACTAACATCATCCACCGATGATTACAACTAATTTTTTCAGAATTTCAATTACTAGTATCATTCTGAATTATGGTCCAAATACCGGTATCATTCTGAATTATGGATATTATGAAATTAGAACTTTTATAAATTAGTGACATTTCACTAATTTTTTTGGTCGCCGGAAGTGATCGGCCAGAGGTGGGACCGTGGTCGGCCAGAGCTAGGAGTTGATCTTTTTCAATTTTCTGTATGAAATTAGAACTTTAAAAATTAGTGAAATTAGGTTTGAAATTTAGTGACTTGCCACTAGATTCGAAATAGCTTTGTTGGTTGATATCATTAGCTTTTATGAAGTTTAGGTAGTTGTCACTAGTTTTAAGAGTTGACTAGTTGGTATTTTTTTCAATTTTCGGTACAAAATTAGAACTTTAAAAATTAGTGGGATGTCACTAATTTTTTGGGTCCCTAGAAGTGTTTAGTCGGAGGTGGGGTGGTGGTTGACCGGATGTACGAGGAGTTGTTTTTGTTTTTTTTTTTTTAAATGTCCTATGCGAAATTAGAAGTTTTAAAATTAGTGACATTTCACTAATTTTTTTGGTTGCTAAAAGTGGTCGGCTAGAGGTGGGTTGGTGGTTGGCTGGAGGTAGGGTGGTGATTTTTTTGAATTTTATGTTAGAAATTAGAATTTTTAAAAATTAGTGACATTTCACTAATTTTTTAGGATGTCGGAAGTGGCCGGCCAGATGTGTAATGCTGATCGACCAGATGTGGGGTGGTAGTTGGCTGGAGGTGGGGTGGTATTTTTTTGAAATTTATGTTCAAAATTAGAATTTTTAAAAATTAGTGACATTTCACTAAATTTTTTTTCGCCGAAAGTGGTCGGCCAAAGATGGGGTGGTGGTTGGCCGGAGGTGAGGTGGTATTTTTTTGAATTTTAGGTTCGAAATTAGAATTTTTAAAAATTAGTGACATCTCACTAATTTTTTTGATCGCCGGAAAAGGTCGGCCAAAGGTGGGGTGGTGATCGGCCGGACGTGGGGTGGTGATTTTTTTGAATTTTATGTTCGAAATTAGAATTTTTTAGTGACATCTCACTATTTTTTTTTGTCGCCGGAAGTGGTCGGCCAAAGGTAAGGTGGTGGTCGGTCAGAGGTGGGGTGGAGATTTTTTTGAATTTTATGTTTGAAAAAAGAATTTTAAAAATTAGTGACATCTCACTAATTTTTTTGGTCGCCGGGGTGCTAGTTTGCCCGGGTGGGGTGGTGATTTTTTTGAATTTTATGTTCGAAATTAGAATTTTTAAAAATTAGCGACATCTCACTAATTTTTTTGGTCGCCGGAAGTGGTCGGCCAGAGGTTGGGTTGTGGTTGGCCGGAGGTGGGGTGGAGATTTTTTTGAATTTTATGTTTGAAAAAAGAAATTTTTAAAATTAGTGACATCTCACTAATTTTTTTAGTCGCCGGAAGGGGCCAGAGCTGGGTGGTGGTTGGTAGAGGTGGGGTGGCGATTTTTTTTAATTTTATATTCAAAATTAGAATTTTTAAAAATTAGTGACATCTCACTAATTTATTTGGTCGCCGGATGTGGTCAACCAGAGGTGGGGTGGTGATTTTTTTGAATTTTATGTTTGAAATTATAATTTTTTAAAATTAGTGACATCTCACTAATTTTTTTGGTGGCTGAAAGTGGTCGGCCAGAGGTGGGGTGGTTGTCGGCCGGAGGTGGGGTGGTGATTTTTTTGAATTTTATGTTTGAAATTAATTTTTTTAAAAATTAGTAACATCTCACTAATTTTTTTGGTCGCTGGAAGTGGTCGCCAGAGGTGGGGTGGTGGTCGGTTGGAGGTGGGGTCAAAATTTTTTTGAATTTTATGTTCGAATTTAGAATTTTTAAAAATTAGTAACATTTCAGTAATTTTTTTTGTCTTTATGTTCGATTGCAAAAGTTCCTTGTCCTTCCTTTTAAAAATGTTAAATATTTTTTGTTTTTATGTTCGATTGCAAAAGTTCCTTGTCCTTCCCTTAAAAAATGTCAAATGTTTTGGATTTTTGGCTAAGTAACCCAGTATTTTAATTGATATACGTTAGTAGAATAACTTATATAGAAACTCATGAAAAACACGGGCTTTAATTAGTCAATTTAATCCATTTAGTTAATAGGGGAAACTCAACATTTGTCAAATGCATTTAGTTGAGGTGCGCGGCTGTGCGCAAACTGGTCCGGACATCCGGTTAATTAAAAAAAAATTCCTCTTAGAGAAGTTGTTCAACATATTTCGAAACGTATTTTTTGTGGAAATTTAAAGAGTTATTTAGAAAGCTAAAACAAAATCGTATCGTAAATTTTATACTAAAAACTAGTTACATTTTAGAGGTGCGTAAGGTACACACCAAAATAGAAGTGTGTATTATAGGCTTTTCCGTTTTTTGGGATGCTTTGTTGCATGGCGGCAGGGGTTTCTTGTTGTTTAGGATTAGTTTTGTGAAAGATTAAGTTTCTTGGAGGAGTGAAAGAGATGAGTTATTTTATTTTAGGGATAAAAGGATAAACAAAAGTGTAAAACCTTATCCAATACATTAATTGCTTTGATTTCGTCAAAGGCATCAGTTGATAATTTATTGTGACGTGGCTGTGGATTCTCTAAATATTATCTATTATTTACTTTTTATTATTATTATTATAAATAATTGGCTTTAGATGACTCATAATATTACATATTATTTACTTTTTATAAATAATTAGCAGCTTTAGATTACTCATTCACATTCAAACTGCTACTTGTAAATATCTTTCGTAAGGATTTCAAAAATTCTTATCCAAATTATGCATTTGTTTGATCAGTTTTTCAAATTATAGCTGCCAGCCAGTGGTTTTGTTTACCGCGACAGAAGTTAGAACCAACTAATAGAACAAGTCCACCCGTTGAAACCAAAATGGTATTGTTAATCCCAAGTTTTTTAGTTTCTACTAGTAAAACAGCCAACAGACAGCAATTTTGTTATACTGGCTCAGTGTCGTTTTCGCAAAATCTAAAATTTAGACAATTAAATTAAACTCATCTTATTTTTCAAAATAAATCAAATGGCTTTGGATGAAGTGGGAGACATGGGAATGCAACCATAGATGACATTACCATTTTTTTGGCATTAATCAATGGCAACTGGTGACTTATTTTTTGCAAAAAATTGTGCCAAATTATGATTGGAATCCACAATTTTCTAAATGAAGATATTTTTTCTTAATTAAAAAAATTTAAGTTTGGCTTAATTTTTTTTATTTTTATTTTTCCTCTCGTTGAGCCGAACAATGTTGCTAAGCTTGGTCGTTCTTGATAGGGGTTAAAAAAATAAAAACCCAAAGCTCAAATTTGTTAGGCTTTTTCTAGAATTAGCCCAATAGGTGGATTATAGTGGCCATCACGCGCGCTTGAAGGAGAGTGTTCTACTCCCACTATTTAATGCCTGACACACTCTGGAAATGCTTTACTTGGTCAAGCCCATATGACCACATTGGCCTTATTAATTTTTCCCGCATTTCTTTCGTGGTTAAGGCATAGTTTTCCAAAAGATTTTAGCAATTCAGTTGCTAAAATCATGATGATTTTAGAAAATGAGTTCAGAAGTGCTAAAATCATGGTATTTCAAATCAAAAAATTAAGTGTTTTCGTGTATTATTTTTTGAATTTTTTTACACCGAATTAAAGTACACGAGGAGTACTTTAATTTGGTGAGAAAAAAAATCGAAAAACGATACACGGAACCACTTCATTTTTTTTATTTCATTTTTTTATTTTAGCAATTGGGTTGCTAAAATCTTTTGGAAAACTATGCATAAGTAGTTCCCCACTTCCTTGATTCCCACTACTTCCCTCAGGACAGCGGTTTGTCCGCCGGTAAGAGCATAGCAATGGGTTCCCTAAAAATAATTTGTACAGTGTACACATAAGTATAATGTAGTCCACTTTTCACTCCTACATCTTGCTAATCTTGGAGAGGATATGTGCACTCAATAGGCTAGTAAGAGCTTGTTAAATTTTGTTACCTTTTGAAAATTCCATGTTAAAAAAAAGATTGAAAAATTTTGTGTAACACTTGGAGTTAGCTACAATATTACCAAATTTAGCTAATGTGTTAGGAGTCACCGTTGAGAGCTTGTATTGGGAGCCCATTAACAACTATACAATTGAGCAAATAATTTGGTTAATTTTAAGAGCCTCATCTAGGAGCCGTTTTGAGATCCCGTTGTTTATATTTTGAAAATTTTATTTAATAAAACTAATTGGGATTTAGCGAACAAGATCCATATAGGTTATAAAATATTATTATAAATTAAAAGATGTAAACCATTTTTTAAGAAGTCCAAAATAGTGAAAAGGGAACAACAATTTGGAACAGAGAGAGTATTTAGCAATGTTTTTGAAATCTTATAAAATTTCTCAAGCACATATGTAATTTCTCGATTTTTAAGAAAAATTAGTTAAACCTTCATTACCATCAGTGTGAAATCCAATTAGTGTTAACATTAATTATACATCTTTCGTCTTTGGATTTTTTTTTTCTTGTCATGGTATATTACTAGCGAAAATTCTTAGCATATTAACTTTTGAAAAGAGCAAAATAATAATACTATTTGAGGATGTTTACCCATTAACTCTTCAAAACACACTTATTAAGAGATAACCCAAAATGAAAATCTCTACTTTTAGCAACAGGGTTATTAAGTTAGATTTACATTAACGTTTTTAGATTAAGGCCTAGCTTTTCAAAAAAATTTAGAAAATGAGTTTACCAGGTGCTAAAATCATGGTTTTGAAATCAAAAAATGAAGTGGTTCCGTATATCGTTTTTCGATTTTTTCGCACTAAATTAAAGTACTCATCGTGTACTTTAATTTGATGTGAAAAATTCAAAAAATAATACACGGAAACACTTAATTTTTTTATTTGAAATACCATGATTTTAGCAACAAGGTTGCTAATTTTTTTTGAAAAATTAGGCCTAACTATTTATCTGGGCAAAAGCAGTCTAAAAAAATACTACAAATAAAGAATTATGGAAAAAAAAAATTGAAGACAGCTAAAAGAGTGAAGGCAGAGTTAGTATAAAAGTAAGGGAAGTTAGAAAATAAAAATTACAGGAGTATAAAGGAGAAGGGTATAGTTGTCATTTCAAAAGAAAGAGACATAAATGTTGCTTTAAATGAAGTAAAGGGAGGATTGAGACTGAAGCTTGTCAGCTTTGCATTGTATGACAAGAAGTTTCAGATCCCCAATGGGCGTATAATAGACGGACCCAAATAAAAATTACAGGAGTATAAAGGAGAAGGGTATAGTTGTCATTTCAAAAGAAAGAGACATGAGTGTTGCTTTAAATGAAGTAAAGGGAGGACTGAGACTGAAGCTTGTCAACTTTGCATTATACGACGAGAAGTTTCAGATCCGCCCAACGGGCATATAATAGACGGACTCTTGGAACAATTTGTTATTTTGTGTGACAGTATTAGGTCGTGCTTCTTGACGGAGGCCCTAGAAAAAAAAAAAAAAAAAAACTCTCCCTTAATTGATTGGGTAGAGCTTGGCAATCTGGTTTTTTAGTGCCCAAAATAAGGTTAATACAATAAGTAAAAAATTGACGCAAAACTAACACATGCAAAAAAATTAAATAAAAACAAAAAATAAATCAATTTTCTTATTTAGCCAAACCTACCCTTGCTCAACATACTTGTAACTGCACCCAAAGAAAAAAAAAAGTTGTTTTTTTCACTTCAGCTCTTCAGGCCCACAGAGAGTGGCCTCGGTAGAAAATTGCTTGTCCTTCGAGCTGTGGGCCTCTAAAGCAGGGTGTGCTAAAAACTTGTCCAGTACTAAATTGATCCGAGCCCACATAAACAATGGTCCAATGACTGTATATCGTTGTCTAGCGTAGTCTTCTTCTGAGAGAAGAAATCACGTGAAAATTAAATAATAATTCTATAACCACAAAAACACTCATACACACTCACTCACAATATATGTGGGCCCACACACCCAGTTTTTGTGTGGTTGTAGCAAACTGAAAATAAACAAAATTCAGGGGTGGAGCCAGCTTAGGACCAGGGTGGGCATGTGCCCACACTAAATTTTTACCCCCTGTTTTTTTTTTTTGCAGCCCGTTTTAAAGTTTACTATATATAATAAAATTATTTGCTTTCTAACAATTGGTATGCTTGGTCTAGTGGGCCAAACGCTGGCCTCCCTCCTTAAACGCCAGGGTTCGACCCTGGCGGTGATTATTATTATGCTTTTTTCAGTTGGATTATCTTTCTTTTTTCTTCATTATGCTTTTCAGTTGAATTACCTTTTCTTTTTTCTTCTATTTCCAAATGAGACAAGAAAATGAGTAAATATAATGATCACCGTTTTACTAATTTTAAAATAAAAAATTGAAAAACAATCTTAAGGATCCTTACAATAATTAATTTAATATTTTTGTTATAAAGATTAAGAATGTAATAGTTAAGCGAGTTATCATAATTCTACAATTTCTTCAAAAAAATGAACTTAGGTAGAGTCTTTAAGCTAGCGCTGACAATATACATAAAGTAAGATGTTTTTGTAGGATTAGTAATGAAACAATAATCAGAGAAAAAATTAAAACTTGTCGAGGTCAATTGTAAATAAAAGCACCAACAAATATTTAGTTTTTTTTTTTTTTTGCTTATGTTTAGAAGTGTTTTAAAATGTTATGCCATGGTGCCCTCACTCACATGAAATCCTGGCTACGCTAGTGACAAAAGTGATAGGTACACACCTACCGACCACACCTCCAACCACACTCCTCTCACATGCACGTGGACCTCACCTCATATTTAATGTGTAGGGCCCGTATGCATCGACGAGAGAGATGTGATTGGAGGTGTGGTCGCTGGTGGTAGACGTGTGTGCCTAGCAATGTTGGAAAATCAAATAGTCAATGCCGAAAAAAAAAAATGGCGGTTTTGGGGTGGAAAATATGGATTGGGCCAGCTGGTCCCCGAAAGCCCATTTTGTCACGAATGGCCCCGTAACCCACTGGCTAGTGGCTACCCCTTACCTTGGTTTCAACTCTCGAAAGCTCGTTTTTTTCTTTAGTTTACATTTTGTTTCAACTGTTAAAAGCTCTTGTGTACGTGCTTAGTGTCTTTAGGCACCGGCAAATTCTAGTTTATTGACACAGATAGACCCTAAGTGACGTATTATATGTATTCCACATTGAAGGTTCGGCTTATTAAAACTTGAATTTCGGTACAAGTTAATTCTGTGAAATATAATTCAAAAGCGTATTGCTTATCAAAATCAGTTCTTATGTTGTTTTGTAAAACTATTTTTAGTCCAAAAGCAGAAACTAAAGCTCAAGTTTGATGTCCTGATTTTCAAACAAAGACATCTGTGGTTTCGAAAAAACAGATTACTATTTGGGAGTCAAACATGAGAACATCTTCAACCAAGCAGGTATAGCAGTACCAATATGCTGTCCAACAACTTCAATTTTTAAAAAAACCAAAGCTCTGTTAAGCTTTGGTGGGTGGCATAGTTTGAGTGTAGTATAGTCCGCATTAAAGAAAGAAGAAGAACATAGAAGTCAAGAGAGGGGACGATAGTCAAGTGGGAGTTTGGTGTTAGGTTTTGATTGTGGAAAATTTTGAGAAAAGGGGACACCTCACCCCTTAAGGGATGAGATTGGAAGACCAATACTTTTCATTTCTCAACCTTAACCATCGAAGAGAGAAAGAGAGGAGTGAGAGAAAGAGAGAGAGAAGGAGGAAGTGAGGAGTTTGGGAAAATTTCTGGGAAAGGTATAGAGTTTATTAAAAATGTTTTATTGAACTGCTATCTGTTGAAACCAGTTGCTGGCAGCTCTGCCACACTTCATGAAAACGGGCATAACTTGGCCTAGAAAACTCTAATTTTCACTTCGTTTGATTTATTAGAACCTAGACACATAGGGCTTTCAGATTATATAAGCCAAATAGCCCAATTGTTTATGAGATATAGCAGTTTTTGGTTTAAAGTTGAAGAAAATTCTATTTTTGTAATTTTACAGCAAGTGACTGGCTTGTTTGGCGTTGGTTTAAAAATAGCTATCAAGCTCAGAAAATTCTGAATTTTTTATACGATGTTCCTATATGTGTCTAGTGTGTGGTAAAAATTTCGTGAGAAAATAAAGTGTAGATTAATTCTGTAAATTCGGAGACCATAAGGCTGTTTATGTGATTTTATGCATATTCATGCATTTCACTTGCATTTAAGCATGGGGGGTGAACGCGAGACTTACGGATGCCTTATAAACTATATTTCTAGGTGAGGATAACGTGAGGAGGATCACGGTTACATCTCCAGATCGTAGAGGATAGAAGTTTTAGCGAAGTTGATCTTTTTGTCAGGTGAGAATGTACAGTTTCTATAATAAATAGAAATGTTGTGTTTTTCAAAATTGTCTTGTGATTATTACTGTTCTTGAAAGCTCTTTGATGTGTTTTGAGTATATGATGGCAATACACTCGTTTGGATGGATAAAATATTTTTGAATGGATGGAAAGAGAATTTTTATGCCTCTTGTGCCAATGTTTGTGTGAGCTGCAAACAATTGTGAGGTTTGCTAGTAAGCTTTTGCTTACCTTTGTGGAGCCAAAAAGTTACAAGGTTGGCATCTTGCAACGTGGGCTGTGCCAATATTTGTGGATGTGCTATTTGTGTGAGATGGCAAACAATTGTGAGGTTTGCCGAGCCCTTTGTGAGATGGCAAGCAATTTGTGAGGCTTATCGGTGAGCTTTGCTTACCCTTTGTGGGCTGCACCTACCATTGGTGATAAAGAATGACCCTCGTCAGCGCCACTATATGTGAGCCTGTGAGCGAGGTCACGGTACCGTCTTAACTCTTGGTCGTGAGGTAGACGACTCGTTGGCACACTTGGTAAAATTTATGTGTTTTTGTCGTGAGGAATGTGGAGAATATGATTATTGAAAAATCCTCTTTGGTTACGATGTTGAAAATGAGTTCTGTGAACAGAGAAAGCTAGTTGAAAATTTTATGCATTGGACGATAATTATTTAAAACTTCAATTCATCTAAAGAGTTTGAACATTTCTTTTTATTATGTTGCTAACGTACATTCTCCTCTAACTTTTTTGGTTGTAGATACCTGGATGAGCTAGTTGTCGGTCCAACTACAGTGTCAGTCAGATGTTTCTTAATAGGTGTCTTTGTAACTTTAGTCAGACTGTGACTGCTATGTATGTATTACTTTGCGAGGATGGTGTGGTTGTGTTGTAGTCCAATATTTTGGACTTGTATAAATGTAACGCCCCCAAGATTCGGGTACTTTAAATATTATTACAAACCATAATTAAGTTTAATCCTTAAACTTAATACAAATAATAATGTCCTCAATCACTATATAAATAACAACCGGGGTGGTTCTAGGTCTTCTTCTATCCCTGCGCCGGGTCATTCCCCACTCCGGCAGCATTTCCTGCTCCATAGGACTGCTCCCCGTAGTATTGTTCCTGTCCATCTGGATAATCTGACATAGTACGTCCGAGTCGCAAAGGCAACATCATGGTATTATGCCAGGGTTATACGAGTGCAACACCGTGAGCAAAGCCCAGTAGTTCACTATGCTAAGCTTCCAAGTAGCAATTCTAGAACAATATGTTCAAAAACAGTATATAATACTTGTGAACAGTAAACCATGCAATACATCATGCGTGTCAATGCGGATCAGAGTAACATGCGCAGAAAAACAGTATTTCACTTTCAGTATCGCAAGTCAGTGTCACGTGTCTTTTCTCAAAAACATATTCCCGGTTCGTTTTCTAAAAAAATCGTACTCAATTATCAACAGTTTCCCATAAAATATCATTTTCTCGTATAGTGCCTCTTTCAGCATTCTTCTTCAAATTTCATACATCTCCCACCACTCGAAAGTTATTGGTCCGCTTAAGCCTCCTCTCAGCTGACGGTACCAATCTTTCCGCTCGAGGTCCCGGTTATCGTGCATCACCGAACTTAACAGCCTGTTTGCACGGTCCGTTCTCCCCGCGACTCACACGACACAGTCCCGACCGCTTTGCATCACCAAACTTAACAGCCTGTTTGCAAAGTCCGTTCACCGTGTGTTGTGCACGCTTAGCCCAAACATCCTAGTTCTCTCCGTGAACTGGAAGTGGCGCTCTTGCTGCACTACCGCATCAAAACCATTCCTCCAAGTTCTCTTCGCGAACTTGAGGTGGTAACCAATCATCTCATCACATCACATCTCATTTCATTTCCCGAAACCTCATTTCTTTTCCCGAAAATTTCATTTCATTTCTCGAAAATTTCATTTCTCATGTCAAAACTCGTTTTCATTCTCACCTCTATTTTCTCATCAACCGTGATTTAAATCATTAAAAATCTCGTGTCATACGTTGCGTGTACGTGCTCAATGTCTCGTGCTCAAATCATGCCCATGCATTATTCCATAATCTTTCTTCAAAAATACTCATATTTCTCAATAACATTTTTCACATAAAATCATACATTTTTATACACTAACTTCCTCAAAAATAATATTTCCCAATAGAAATCTTTTCTCATGATATCATTCATATAATATTTCTAAGAAAATCATTTCTCATAAATCATACACTTTAATGCACTAACTCTTCCAAAAATAATATTTTCCAATTTCTCCAAACTTTATTTCTCATCAAAAATCTCATTTCTCCATTTTCTTTTACAAAATTATTTTATTTCTTCTCAAAGAAATAAAATAGCTAACATGCTCTTTTCAAAAATAATCACACAATTTCTTTTCTAGAAATCTCTTGGAAAATTTACCAACTCAACTAGTCATGATCTTTTTAGAAATATTTTTTTTTTCCAGAAAAAAATATACTCTATATTTCTATAAAAAATCCTTTTTCTCAAAAATCTAAATTTTCTTTTCTAGAAAAAACTTTCTCTCTAAAATATTGTATAAACACTATTTTTCATATCTAGCAAAATCACAACTTTCTTTCTAGAAAATTTTAAAATGAACCATTCACCTCTTTCTTCCCACAAAAATCCATAAGATACACACTAATTAATTAAATAAACATTTCTTTAAAAATCGTTTCACTAAAATCACTCTTCACATTTATTTAGGAAAATCACTACACTTTCTTCCATAAAATAATAGTTCTTCCTTTCTAGTAAGAACAATTTCTCACTAAATAAGATTTATCTACTACTTGTAAAAATATCATTTTGAACAACCAACAATGATTCAGTTATCATTAACTAATTAATACTTCCAAGAAATATTAACATAATAACACCATAATTATGTCTAGAAAAATATACATCTTCTAATCAACTTCTAATCACTTCTAATAAACTTCTAATCACTTTAATTTCACTAATCTCACTTCTAATTTCATGAAGAACACTTCTAATTAGAACCTCAATATCATACTTGATAATCTTCCTACAAATAAATACTCTATTTATACACTAAGATATATGCTTAGTCATTTAATATATGCATAAATTAACTCAATCATGCTTCATAATCAACCTTAGAAAACTAATTAGAACATCATAGTAATTCTAGAAATAACTAATTAGAAGAGTAGTTTAGTAAACTACCTTGTTTTCCGGGTGTAAACCGGAAGCCGAAAAGTTATCCTTTGTTGGAGAACCTCTTAATCTACCTAGCTTACTCACTAATTAGCTTAGTAAGTAGCTAATTAGAACTATAATAGGGTGGCTAAAAGGTGGTAGAAGTAGTGGTTTTGTTGGGAAATAGAGAGACAAACAAACAAGTAGGGTATATGTGGTCCAAAGTGAACAAGAGGAGTGCTATTTATAGACAAATGAGAGACCTCTTCCTCTCTACTAAAATTTTCGGAACACCCTCCCTATGTGGGCCGAAACTTACTCTCCAAGGGAGGAGTAAATGTGCTCTAAATGTTCACATGGCAAGTGCACAACTTGTTCTAGGTTTTTAGGTTAGGTCTTAGGCTAGGAATCTAGGCTATCTACACTTGAAAGATGAATAAACATGGAGATACACAAGGTATCTACGGGGGAATCTATAGTGGGGAGAAAATACGCCTCTCGTCGTGTAGGTTTTTGCATGGTCATATTTGTTATGGGGTGTTTTTAGGAGCTAGTATACACCATTGGGCATGTGAATGAAGTTATGGCTAGAGAGTAGCCCTACTAGGCTAGAAATAGGGGGAATATGCTTTCCCTAAAACATGGAAGCATGTTTCATGGAACTTGGAGTGCAAGTTTAGGTATAAATAGGTCTAGGTTTTGTAGATTGTACACAAATGCATGTATTGTGTGGGTATGTATAGGTTACACCAAAAATAGCAAGGCTCGTTCTAACTAGTTTTGGGTACAAAAACCTTAGCTTAGGAATCTTTTCTTACTTGCACAAGTGAGCCTCATTAATTCCATGCATGTGCAAATGTACTTGCATGCATGCACACAAGCACACACACCCACTCTTACTCTCCCTCTCTCTACCGCCCTCCCTCTCTCTCTCTCTCTCTCTCTCTCTCGGCATCTCTCTCTCTCTCTCTCTCTCCCGTGTCTCTCTCTCTCTCTCTAATTTACTCTCTCTCTCTCTAACTTAGTCAAGATTTTAACTTCCAAGGTGTGGAAGTGACAAGACCTAGACGTACTAACGGTAGTTGAACGGAATAATGGTGGTGGTTGGGTAGGTTTCGAGCATTAACCACGGTCCCCGATGCTACGGTAGTGTAACAGATGCGTTACTCGGTCTCGTACGCGCATATACATGGCTAGAATTCTTTTTATTTGAATTAAAAAGATTTAAATAATATTTTAATAGAAAAATATACCAATAAACCGAAAATTAAAAATAATAATTAAATTATTTAACGAAATTTTTATTTACGAAAATCAGGGTCGTTACAATAAATGTCGGGGAAGTCATGAATATTTAGACTGTGTATGTCTACGGTGTTGATGTAATCATTTATGTTGTGTGCTTCTGCTGTGGGTTGCAGTTATTTTTTTTATTTTATTTTATCTCTTATGGTTGCGGGTATCCTAAGATGTGTACATGTTTTGTCAGGTGGTCCTACCCCTTCGGGCAGGTTAGGTCCTACCGGAGTGGGGTGTGACAGTTCTTGTCTCTTTCTCTTTGCTGGTTTTACAAAAAGAGTGCTAGCAAGGATTTGTGATATATTCGTGATCTATATGTCGTAGTCCCGTAGCAAAATTGTATGCGTACATAGCTAAAACTCCTTTTTTAGGCTCTAGTTTTTTTTTTTGGTAAATTAATCACTTTTATAGAGCAAACAAACTAAAATCCAGAGGGCAAGCCCATACAACCAAGCAAAACAGGGGAAACACTCCTGTTGAAACCAACAACCAGCAGAGGACAAGCCTCTAACAGCAAAACAAAACCAGGCCTAACTAAACTACAAAAATACGGGGAGACACCCTCCAAGCAATGGCCATGAGCCTATTCTTATCCGAGCTCTTCACTTTCCTCCAAGAACAAATACAATCTCGGACTTGCTCCTCTATCTGAATAAGAAGAATTGCAGCAGGAACCATCTTTTAGGCTCTAGTTACTATCTTGTTAACAAACTTACTCACATATATAAACTCCTAATAAGAGGGGCATTGATCATCAATGTTAATTCTGTGAGGAATCAAAGATCCTTAATTCAGAGGTCGGATTTTGCTTTTCATTAATACATTTTTTTTTTTCCAGATTTTGATAATATGGGTTTGAAGGCTTTGTGGAATTTTGTTTCTGTTGGTCTCCTTGGAATTCTTTTCTTTCATGGTTCCGGCGTCTCTAAGAAAGGTACTGTTCTTCCATAAGTCAATCCCTCTCTCTCTCTCTCTCTCTCTCTCTCTCTCATTTTTAATTAACTAAACTTGTACTCCCTTTGTTCCATAATAGTAATGCCGCATGCATTTTGGGAGTTCCAACTTTTTAAGGAGACGTGCATAATAGTAAATGCATGTCTCCTTTTAAAATAAAATTTGAATTTTTCAATATTACCCCTTAAATCTCACTTTTAAAATTATTCTTCATTACTTATTTAAGAGGGATAACTTTTAGAAATCAACATATTTTTTTGTTTGACTTTTTGAAAGAGACTATCATTTTGGAACATTCCAAAATGAAATAAGGGACTATTAATAGAGAGAGTACTTGCAAGAAAACCCAAAAACTGGTTGAATGAAAACGATAAAAAGGGGGATTTTTTCATTTTCACCGATTGTTTTCTTAGTCCTACGACACGATAATGAAATCTGAATTCTCAGATTTTGGGACCACTTAATTAAATGGGTTTGATTCTGAATGATATTTTGATTATATTGATCTTCATGGTTTTAGGTACTCCAATTCAGACTTGTACACAACCAACTCATGATCACTTCAGTTATTCTTCAATCATTCCAGTGATATCTACATTCTGAATAATCGTTACACAAATTTGTTTTTATGAATGTGATCTTCTCTATATTCGTCAATCTCTAGCTATTGTTTCTCGTAGGACTTTGTCCTTTTTGCTCATAAATTATATCATATACGAATATTCACTAGATTAGAAATTTAAACGTTCAATAGTTAGTACTTAGTACAACTAAAATTTTGACATACTAAAGGAGGTTCAATCTAGTTAATTTTTTGGAAGGATTTATTATTCTACAAGCTCTTCAAAATGTACGGATCAATATTTAGTGGAATCCATAGTATTAGAAATCTATGATTTACAGGAATTTTTCTTTTTTTTTTGGAGCAGATGTAAAGAATTTTTTGTTTTTAGTCTGTGGTTTATTATACGAATTTTTACTTGAAAATTGCTCTCTCCCTTACAGGTCCACATCCCAGTGATCTCACGTTCACCCACCAAGCCACAGACGCTCTCCCAGTGTCATTCTACGAGTACATCATCGTTGGCGGTGGAACCTCTGGCTGCACCCTAGCCGCAACCCTTTCCAAACGCGCCACCGTCCTCCTCCTCGAAAGAGGGGGATCCCCCTACGGCAACCCCAACATATCCAGCATAGCCTCCTTCGCCGCCAACCTAGCCGACGTCTCTCCCTCCTCCCCCGCCCAAGCCTTCGTCTCCACTGACGGTGTCTTCAATACCCGGGCACGCGTGTTAGGTGGTGGCACGTGCCTCAATGTGGGCTTCTACACCCGGGCTCCTGCTGACTATGTCAGTCGGGCGGGGTGGGACCCGAAGCTGGTGGAGGAGTCGTACGAGTGGGTGGAGAAGAAGATTGTGTTCCGGCCGGCGATGCTGCAGTGGCAGTCGGCAGTGAGGGATGGGTTGCTGGAGGCGGGGGTGTTGCCGGATAATGGGTACACGTTTGAACATATTTATGGGACTAAAGTTGGTGGGACTATATTTGATGAGAATGGGCATAGACATACGGCTGCTGATTTGTTGGAGTATGCAGATCCAACCAAGATTATTGTGTATTTGAATGCTGTTGTGCACCAGATCTACTTGGACACTAAAGGTGATGTGTGTAAGTTGTCCTGACACCCAGTTATAAAAAAAGAGATAATCTTATTTACGGACGGCTTATGTGAGCCCCACCGAGCATACATTGCAATAATCTAAACCGTTTATCTTGTAGGGCCCACAAAATAATGTATCTACTCAAAAAAATCAACTTCATCGTATATCAGTAGGTATGTCAAAAGTTGATTTTTCGTTTAAAAAACGGACGGTCTAAATTCTGTCAATAGTTTTTAAGTTAAAATGTTCGTCAATAGTTTTTAAGTTAAAATGTCAACTGAATTATGTCAATAGTTTTTAAGTTAAAATGTCAACCGAATTATGTCAATAGTTTTTAAGTTAAAATGTCCATGACTGTCCGTTTTTTAAACCGAAATTCAACTTTTGACATACATATCAATGTTCGATCAAGCTGATTTTTTGCGTGGATAAATTATTTTGCAGACCCTACAATAATAATGGTTCAGATTATTGCAATGTATGCTCAGTGGGATCCAAAAAAGCCGGTGGCGCAAACCCCATGGCAACATCCGTAAATAAGTTTATATAAAAAAAAAGAAGAAGTAAGTATTGGTTTATATGTATACTTTTCTTTTTTTTGGTCTTTGGTTTATACTATTTATACTTGGCTGTGGTAATTTTACAGGGAAACTAAAGCCAAGAGCTAATGGTGTGGAATTCAAAGATGCAGAAGGACACATCCACAAAGCATACCTCAAAATGGGCTCCACGAACGAAATCATCTTGTCGGCAGGAGCACTTGGAAGCCCACAGCTACTGATGCTAAGTGGTATTGGGCCAAGACCACATCTTTTGGCCCACGGAATCGACGTGGTATTGGACCAGCCCATGGTTGGTCAAGGAATGTCTGACAATCCAAATAATGTGGTACTCATTCCCTCCCCTCGGCCCGTTGAAGTCTCTCTCGCTGAAGTCGTGGGCATTACCAGGTTCGAGAGCTATATAGAGGCTTTAAGCGGTTCCTTGTTGAACCTTGTTGGGGCCTTCGGCGTTGGGGAATTCTTCAAATCGTTGGCAAATCAGGTTTGTTGTTGTTCTTTGACCCAATACTAGGCCCATGATTTTGTTGTTCTTAGACCCAAGACTAGGCCCAAATCATGGTGGCTCTGCCTTAGATCCAAAACTACTTTGATTCAGCCCGTTTCAATTTATTGAACTCCATTCTTTTGTGTCTTTCAATAGCTATGTATTATAGAACAAATTGAAATATATCAAACAAGATTCATATTACATATTTTTAAAGATCCACAGTAAAATATATAGGCAATAGATAGAAAAGAGATAAAAATGAATAATGGACAAGCAAAATGGACGAAGAGAGTATCATCCTAACACCATAATGATATATCGACATTATTGAAGTTACATAAACTCATGGCGGATGAATTTATACACATTTCCCATTATGATCTCCATTTTAACAGCTTCTGCTTGAATTGTAATCCTAATTTGTTTGTTCATTTTTTTATATTTCGGTCAATTTTTAATTGCTGATGCTTTTTCTCATAGATTTTAAAAATATGCACTATGGAGCTTATTTGATAGTTCTCGATTTTTAATTTTTAAAATCATGAAAATGTTATAGACTAAGAGATATATAACAATTAGCAAATGAAACAAATATCGAAAATGGACAAACAAATTGGGACCGGTAGAGTAATTTGTAAGCCTTATAGATTTAACCTTTTTCACATTTTTGCAGACAGCCCAGAACTTCACACAGCTTCCAAAGGAACTCAACCCACTTTTGAACCCGAATATCCAAGTCGGGATCATCGTAAAAAAGATTGCGGTCCACTATCAACCGGGCACTGGAACTCCAAACCTGGGATC